>MU399902.1:63235-136156 GCA_022578945.1 Hypoxylon fuscum | reverse complement strand
AATTAAATTAAAATAATAAAATTAAATTATTAAATTAATTTTATTAAATTATATAAAATTAAATTAATATTAATTATATAATATATTAAATTTAATTTAATAATTTAATTAATTAAATATTATAAAATATTTTTTAATTAAAACATCGATTTTTTATAAAATTTTTTTTTAATATAATAACCCTCGTTAAAACTCGGGTAATTTTTTTTTAACATAATAACCCTCGTTAAAACTCGGGCACAATAACCCTACGTAAACTCCGGGCAAACTCCGGGCAAAACCCCTCCTAAAGTCGGGCATACGGGGTCTGCTGAAAAAAAAAAAAAGTTCGGCCACAGTTAAATCTGTTTTAAGTTATTGATTAGAAACTACCTAGGTAGTGTAAGGACTTGCCCTCGTTTCCCCCAAACTATGAGCCACCCGTTCTAGAGTCGCTCTTTTGAACTTTGGGTCGCTAAGTAACGTCTTCGTAGCGCTGTTAATTGGCTTGTACATTCTCTTCGCTCCAGCAAGCTTCGCATCGCGTACAAGAGCCGAATTAGTATCTGCGCCATGTTCCAGACAGATGAGAGCCGCATCAAATTTCGATCTGGTAGCGGCAATCCTGCATGCATCGGTGGCGACGCCACCAACTCCAAGCAACAATTTGAGCGCGTCTATATCATCATTTTCTATGGCAACCAACAGCGCAGCAGATGGCTCAGCACCGTGACGGAGGAGAGACTCGACCGCCGGTAGGTTATGATGGTAGACGGCCCATCGCAAGGGTGGACCCCCCCGGCCGGTGTACGTGAAGTCGCTTAGCTTAGAAGTTGAGGTATGTATTATAGTCTTACAGCCGATCAGCTCATTTCAATTTTATAGAACCCCGCCAAGGCTGAAGAGAAGCGACGGGTAGGAGACATTGGCCTGGGCGAGGCTATCGACATCCTATGCGACTGTGCCTCGGGTGAACAGTACAGTCTAAGACGATGAGAGTTGTATAACGCTACTTTGATTAGCATAGAGTAGCGGAGCGTTTTTAGACTTATCATGGCCGACAATGCACCTAGTAAAGCCACAATAACAACATGAAACGCTGATGCGTAGATCCTTACCATGCTCTTGCCTGTTGATACCGACGGCGGACCAAGTCGCATAAACCGCCAAAGTGACAATTCAGACCGCCGATACTGTCCCTTGAGTTGGTCAGTAATAAAACAAGACTAGGTACAATACCTAGGTAGGTACGGTACCTATACGATGCCTGTCGAGAACTCGATTTGGACCAGGTATGGAGAACTATACGTACAAAGAAACGAAAAGGTAATTTTAGGAATTTCTATGGATTCAATTAGCTTTTTTAAAAGCACCAACGAGCCTCAAGCTGGTTGGGTACGTCCAAGTTAACATTTACCATATGAATTAGGTACTTTATGTGTGGCTGCGACCTAGTACGGGGGAACCCTACGCGAGGGCCGGTGCTCTACGGCAATCCCGTGGCGAGCTGCTAATGTGTGGAAAGGCATCGGTCGGGCTTCGAAGCCTGGCTTAAAGTACGCCTTACCCCTAAGAAGCTTACATGTACCTTCGATGGCCCATGACAGCGTGGCATAGAAAAAAGACTCCATTGTCGGGTCTCAAAGCATCTAGTCTTAGAAGATTCTATGGTGTGCAAAATGAGTAGCAGCATAAGCCGGAGGAGTGGCGTTCTGGGGTCGGATTGACCCCTCCCCAAGAAAATGCCTCACTGACTTGGATCTGTAAAGAAAACACACACTTTCAATATTGCAATAAGCAATAAGGGCAGTGCAGGAACTGCGTAAAGTCACACCGTCGGAAATCAATCAGAACTCTACCTAGATAGGTGCCTGCCAAGTGTGAAATCTGCAACAAATACCATAGCCTCGATCGCCAGCCATACTGGCCAGGTTCACAGCCGACATGCATGTAATGTACGTGAGCATGGCTCTCAAGGCTGGAAACCCTTGTAGGGGGAGGCATCGAAGAACTGCGCACACACTGTACTGTGTAATCGGAAATGACTACATATGAAATGGCTAATGACGACGGAACTACTTGCACGCCACCAAGATGCAGACTCTCTGAATAGGTCAATCAAGGGTCGCGAACCAGGCAAGGCTCTCTGAGGGCTCTCCATCCCACCATGCTATTAAATCCAGACCCCTCTTTTCATACACGATGTGTCCTTCTCCTTGCACTTAGTAGGTTGATTCTCTTTACTGTTTAACTTGTCTTATTATCCCTCCGTTCCATCCAACACCAACTAGGTGCTTCATAAAAACAACACTCGTTTGAGATGGCCTCCTCCGCAAAGATGCCTGCCAGTGCGCACATGTACAACACCTACCACCAAAAGCTACAAAATGACTGGAAGCTCAAAGCATACTGCGGGCGTGAATATTATCGAACGGATGAGATTGTTAAATGGATGCGCCGCACCGATACCGACGAGCTAGCCAACAACGCCGGCTTACTTATTACCGAAGTATATAAGGGATATTTGCACCATCCAACTTCCGCAGAAATATCCCATGAAGACTATCGCTGCCTGATTGTCTTCGCCATTCTCCTCGAGCTGGGTTACGGCCGTTTGGTTCATGTCTTTCAACGCCATCATATTACCGACAAGAGGCTACCCGAGCTGCCGAACATTGAGTCACTCAGAGAGGATTTGAAAAGGATGGGAATTCGTGACATAGAGGGATTTTGGGAGCAATTCCAGCAAAAGATGTGGTTGTATTATCCATGCCGCTTGGAATTTGGTATGCGCAGTACATTCCTGGATTATGGTCGTGGAAGGTGGATTATGCCATTCTGCAGACGCCAGCCCATCAATTTGAAGGGTGGAACAGCCCAAGTTTGGGAAGTCGTCGTTCAAGAGTCGCATGTCCCTCCCACGTTAGCAAAGGCTGCAAGCAAATCGAAATACGAAGACAATGAGTATGGCACGGTAGGTCTTAATCTCCCATCTAACTAGATAGAGCATCTAACCTGTAATAGTGTTATACATTTGCTGTAAAGATGTACAGGGAATGGCATATCGATATTTTCGAATGGGAGAAGGATGCTTACCTTGCGATGAAGAACAAGCGTGGAATGGTTCAGTTCCTCGGCGAGTATGAAATCCACGAACGGCTCGAAGACGGAAAAATTGCCCACACACGGAATATACTTCTCGAATACGGTGATTACGATCTAGAAGAGTTCTTCTCACTACCACGGAATTACCCGCCAGTTCTTAATGGGGAGGCCATCCACTTCTGGAAATCAATGGCGAATGTAGCAGAAGCATTAGACTCAATGCACGATCTGGAGGTAGAACGCGAAAACGGGCACCGTGATACCTTCCTCGGGTAAGAGACAAGTATTTCGAGTTTATTAGACGCGCTTAGACTAATGAATACATTATACAGGTGGCACTGTGATCTGAAACCTGACAATATCCTAAGAGTCGACGGAAAATTCAAACTTGCTGACTTTGGATTTGCCAAGTTCAAACAGAAGTACTCGCACCCGGGGAAGGTTCCTCCTAGGGAGGAAATCACTGGCGGGACGGAGACTTACGGTCAGTATCTATTCTAATACGCATGTTCGTTTGACTTACTTATTTACCACAGGTGCTCCTGAATGTGATGTTGCGCGCCGTGATTCTTCGAAAACTGTGTCACAAGCAATCGATACTTGGTCTTTCGGCTGTGTCCTATCCGTTTCCGCAACGTGGGTTGTCTTAGGGTACCAGGGGGTCTTAGACTACCATGAATTAAGGCGCCTTGCAATACAGAAGCTTCGAACAAGGCGATCGATGGGCGAGAATGTTACTGTACCAGTAGCTAATGATGCCTTCCATAATGGAGTTGATGTCCTCCCAGAAGTCAAAGAATGGCACGTACACTTAAGGAGTCTCTTGAGGCTGTCCGACACCATCACTGGGCGGATCCTCGACCTCGTCGATGAGAAAATGTTGCTAGCAGAATCGCCCCGCCAATTCAATTGCGAAGCTCTACATATCTCCATAAAAGAGAAGGTGCAGCAGGCCGAAGCTCATTACGAACAACTTGTGGAGAAGGGCGTAGTGAGGCGAGTTTCTACTTCGGTATCAGAAGCTTTACTCGGGAATGAGAAAAGGAAACCTTCCGCAGCAAGATCACAGGTATCAGGTAGGGCACAGATAGATCCCAAGGAGTCTTCTTATGGGTCTAGCCATTCCTTGTTGGTCCCTCCGGAATGCCAACGTCATGAAGTCAAGTCTAGTCGAATCAAGAAGTCCAAGATGGGAGAAGCAGTTCAAGGCAGCGTTGCCCATCGCCAAGATGCGCTGGGAACACACAGAGAGCACTTTGATAAACGGATGAGTGTCGACGACTATATTTGTAGACCTGCTCAGCACCCGATACCGCCTGCTAGACCCTCTGCGCAAACCAAGGCCCCCAAAATCTCTATTAGGACGGGGACTATCCTCGAAGGTGCCCCCACATTAACTAACAAGAATTCACCATATAGCCCTAGTGATCTAACGCACCATGGATATGGAAACCCGATAATAGAAAGCCCGAGAAACGATGAACTGAATAGCTCAAGTCACTCACCGATTTGGGGGGATGGTTATGCACTACCAAGAATGGAGTCCTTAGACCATGGCTCGCAAGCACCTATTCCTATCTCACCAGAGGCCTCACGACCCCTTTCGCTATCTCCCAAGCACTACCATATAAACCCTTTGTGGCCAATACATCAAGAGTATCAAGCAAAGAAGAGCAGGGAGAGAGGAGTTAGAGCTCGGCTCTTTCCGAAAAAGGCCGACGGATACCTCAAGCAATTCCTGATGGACCGAGATATTGTGAGTTGTCAACCTAGCAGACCCATGAAAGATCTAGTTTTGACCGTTGCAGATGTTCCTCGTGGACAACGATACGAGTATGAATCCATATTGGGATGCAATGGCGGAAGTCCTTGAGACTCTAGTGTCGAAAGTTGATCGATTAGACAAGGACGGCCTTGACCTGGAATTTACGAATGGGAACGAATTTAACGCGTACGGTGTCTCGGGCAATAGGCTTTTATCCAAGTTCAAGGCGGCTAATCAGGATGCATTATTACGACAATACAATATCGAAACGAACATGGCCACGAGCTTAACACGTATCTTCGATAGGTATCTGCATGGTGCGAAGCGGGCAACTACACTGCTCGTCCTAACGGATGGTGTCTGGGAAGGGACTGTGGACGTTTCGAGTGTCGAACTGGCCATTGCGAATTTCCTCAAGAAGCCATTTTTCGAGGAGAGGATGGAAAGGCGATGGTTCACCATCCAGTTCATCTCGCTCGGACAGGATGTTCCTGACATACTGAAACGTCTCGACGACGAGATGGAGACGAAGTATTCAGTCCCGTAAGTCGCAACGCCAACCTCAATTTAGAAGTGTCTCGGCATATGTTAATAAATCATTTATTAGGGACGTCATCGATACTGAACACGTCTCCGGAGATGTTAATAAGATGATACTAGGTAGCTTTGTCGACAAGTTCGACGAAAAGGCACCATCTCCGCTATCACCCATATCGCCATCGACGCCGTCACATTTCGATCCGTACTCAGAATCATCCTCTGTACCCAGTCATATAATGAGGCAGAATTCTTCCAGATTCTCAATAAGGAACATGTTGCGAGGTTGAATTAGTAACCCGCATGGAGCATAGCTGATGGAATGTTACGTGTACGGGTTATGAGAAGGGTTATGTTGGCCGCCTATCAGATCTACTTATTATACCCTCAAATATGGTCGTCGAGAGGCATCGCTTATTTCAATCATTCGTGTACAAGGCACAAGGAGTCCAGGGGTAAAGGAGTTCCATGACAGTTGGTACTGCATCATTTACATAGACATCGGGGGATAAGAACGAATACCTACCTACCTTAGGGAACCGAGTTACTGTGGGCTAAATGGAGACGATGGATAGGGGAAAGTCTTAATGAAGCTAATGAGCCCATCTCTATGCCAAACATGACGTCTCATGTTACGATGAGACGATCCTGGCCTCCTTCGGCCTGGACGAGGATGCTATCAAGAAAGGGTCAGCTGTCTAGCAGCTTCATCATTAGTATCAAGCATGTTTCTTCAGCTACGCCTATTCTTCATGCTGCCCCGTCACTGCATACATAGAATATCTAATGATTCAAAGAACGAATCAGGCTTGATATTAGTTACTAGATGGTAGGAACGGTGATCGAATTTGCAACTAACTTCGCTAGCAATTTAAAGCCTGCGCCGGATAATTCCCAAGTAGGTAGTATCAAGTACATGATGTCGTGGCCACTGCCATACATGTCTTAATGCAAGACCACTCACAGCGCCAGAAAAACACGCACCCCTTTTCACATCGCTCGACGGCACACCACAGCACAGCCCGCCCATGCCACATCACAGCTTACTATCCTTCCAAACCGGCTTCCTCTTCTCCACGAAGCTCCGCACGCCCTCGACCATGTTCTCGCCGCGGTCGATGCGCGCGTACCAGCCCTTGATCAGGAGGTCCGTGGCCTGCGCGGGCCCCACGCCCTCCCAGCCGAGCTTCAGGCCCTCGCGGCTCACCGCCACCGCGTCGGGGCTGTTGGCCGCGATCCGCGCCGCCCAGTCCAGCGCGCGCGCCACCACGGCCTCGGCCTCCCCGCCCTCCGCCGCCGCCGCCACCACCTCGTTGACGACGCCCCACGCGCGCATCGTCGGCGCGTCGTACGCGGCGCCCGCCAGCGCCATCTCGTGCGCGCGGTGGCGCCCCACGCAGCGCGCGAGCCGCGGCAGCGCGCCCGCCAGCGCCGTCACGCCGATGGTGACCTCGGGGAGCGCGAAGCGCGCGCCCGCGCCCGCCACCACCATGTCGCAGTTGAGCGCCATCTCGAGGCCGCCGCCGAAGCAGACGCCGTGGACGGCGGCGATCACCGGCTTGAGCCCGTCGCGGTTGCTCAGGCCGCCGAAGCCGCCGCGCGGGAACCGCGAGTCGCGCGCGGCGGAGGGGGCGTGGCTGCGGTCCCAGTCCTTGAGGTCGGCGCCCGCGCAGAAGGCGCGGCCGGCGCCGGCGACCACGGCGCAGCGCAGCGACGGCTGCGCGTCGTACCACTCCCACAGCTGCTCCAGCTCGAAGTGCTGCGGTTTGGGGATGCAGTTGAGCTGCTGCGGCCGGTTGAGCGTGACGAGGAGGACTTGGGGCACCGGGAAGGAGACGAGGGTGTGGGAGACCTCGGGGGGAGGGGTGGTGATGGAGGGGGGGAGCTGTGGCTTGGAAGACATGGCGCTTGGTGGGAGAGGAGGTTCAAGCCTCTGTTTCGGTGTGGGTGTACAAAAACGGTTCCTAGGTAGATAAATATGTAGTTCTACTCAAGGATGCATGGAAATCAGACGCGGTATTAGCTTCGCTTCGCTTTCCGGGCTAAAACTAAACAGTTCAACTCAATGCGTAAGGCTCAAGACAGACAGCGCAACACGAAGCGGATTAGATAGTTACAAGTTCACCCGTCTAAGTTTGGCGGCTCAACGTCTTATTAAAGTATGTAAATCTCACCGAGCCCCACGTTTGAGATGCTTCAAAACCGCCCCGAAAAAGTTGGAGCGGTTGGGGTTCTTTGTGGGGGATTGCCTCGGTACCCCGGCTAGCCCCACAGTACTCCGCAACCCCGATCAAGTGTAGTGGCTCGTCAAAGCCTCACCCTTGGACGGGTCCAATGAAGACCTTTCTAGATGTCACTGCTACAGGTGAGATGCATCACATCGAGATGTGATATAGAATTATTCAAGGTCGTACTTCTACCTATGACCTTTCGCATTCCGGGGTTAACCCCCCTATCATCCATAGAGCGTGATCACTCGGCCACCCTAACGTGTTACGGTGACGAAGAGTGTAGGAACTGCTCATCCAAAAAGCTTTAGCCCCTTTCATCTCGATATGAATAGATGGGGAGGCCTACTTGTTTTCACTAACTCCCTCCCGTATTTGTTGTCTCATCCCGTCCGAGACCCTGACCGACGTCCATAATTGCAAAAACGAACCGAGGTTTTGTGTAGACACCCTTCCAAGTATCCGTAGCATCCAGTATTAGGTAACCCCACATCTCTATGTGGGGGACCCCTTTTGATGTAACGGTATCTCAAAGTTTGTACCATGGTGTAGTATGGTGTAGTGTAGATAGTGTACAGCGACACTCAGGTCGTGGTGTTACAATATCGACTACCTGATTAGCGCGACCTCTAGTCCTACGCAGAAAGACCGCGCTTCTCACTCTCGGTGAAGAAGATGACCATTCGCCATAGCTTCTTCACTAGAGCCTCAGCCTCGTCGTCCAGGGCCTATAATGTAGTTAGTGAATATGCTCGAATAGGGCCATGGAGAAAGGGGAAAGGGGGACGTACCTCAGCCAACTCTTCAACCAAGTCGTTCGGCTTGGCATGTTTCCGAAGATGTTCCTCGACGACCTCGATGAGCAGTTGCTCTTGGACACCCAGATACTCGACCAATTTCTTTTCGACAAACGGCCGGAGCTTCTCGCGGATGACGCTCTCGTCCAGGAAGTCCCACTTGACGTCCCAGGCCCAAAGACCCTCCTTCTCGTTAGGAATTTCCTGGGCCAAGGCACGTACGGCTTGGTCACGCTCCTCGTCGGACATGGCTGCGGCGGCGGCTGGTTCAAACTGGATGGGAATAAGTTGGCGCCTAGATGTCGCATCTTCGTCTTCGTCTTCGAGTAGACCTTCGACTTCGGCGATCGTCTTCCTTTGCGGAGCAGCCCGTTGCGCGTGGGCCTTCTGCGCAGCTGCACCGAGCGAAAGTTTGAAAGGTTGCGGCGCCGCAATACCAGCTTTGCTGACTTGTCGCTGCTCCATTTCCTGGGCTTGTCTCGCGAGGAACGAGTCTGCTATGCCCGTCGCCCGCTCGCGATCTGCTTCCTCCTTGAGGCGTTCTTGCTCTTCAGTCTGTCGGTCAGTATCGTCGGCTGCGATCTCCCGAGCCCGGAATGCGGCGCGGTTCCTGATCCACGCGCTGCGATCCTTGTAGTACTCCTCGGCCTTGCGTGAAGCCTCTGCATCGTCGTCGAAATGCTTGAGTCGTTGTAGCATCTTGTCTCTGTTCTTAGCAAAGTCCTTAGCATCCGACTCATCGCGCTCCTTCTCTCGCTCAAGAGCAGCCGTACGGCTCTTTTCGCGGTTTAACCATCGACGTTCGGCATCGAGGTAGAGCTTATCGGTCTCTGCATTCTGCTTGGCAAGTCGTCGACGCTCCAACTCTCCGTCGCTAGCAGACTCCTCTTCCTCTTCCCTGTTATAAGCCAGGCCACCATTAGTTGACCCGCCGTTAATAAAATTGATCGACCTATTGTAATCCTTGCCCATATCAGATTTCTGGCCCTTGGGACCTGAAGGGGCATTGGGGACACCACGTGGTCCTAAGGGAATGTTATTTGCACTAGAAGGTGGAGGCGAGGATAATCGAGATGGTCGCGGCGCATTGTTTCGCTGGCGTTCCATGGCTTCGAGTTCTTCTTCTCTTTTAAGGCGTTCCATATCACGCTTGATGCTACGCTCTCTAAAGGCGGCGATTTCGGCAGCTACGGTCTCGCGCATCTCGGCGGGGATGTCGGCTAGCTCGTCCTCCTGTGCCAAGGGGATATTAACCACCTCAACATTCTCTCCGTTCTGAGCCGAACTGTCTCCCATAGTGACGTCCCCATCTGCATCCGCTCCTGATCGTGACGTAGGGTAGAAGAGATTTCTTAAGGTCTGCTTCAACGCACCTCTGGCAGCTTCCAGCCTTGCCTCTGCACCCGAATCGTCAGGTCTGCCCTCTTTATAGGCTTCTAGGTACTTGGCCGAATTCTCGTCAAGCCGGATTTGAAGACGTGCTTTCTCAAGCTTTTCGTAGTCGCGTGCGGGTTCCTCGGATGGCGTTTGCTTCTTGGCGGGTATCTCGATATCCTTGAGAATCTCGGAGGCGATCCAGAGGGACTCGGCATCGTCGTATTGGGCGAAACCGAACGTCATATCTTTTCCACTAGCGTCAGTGGCTCGGTCCCAGCGACGCACCTTGCCTGCGGCGCCGAGTATCTTCTCAACGCCTTCGTTACCACTGATACCGGCTGTGATTCCGCTCACGAATACCGTCCGCACAATCTCTTCTCTAGTAGGTGGAACCAATGCTTGCATGCTTTCCCGTATAGCTTGGCGGGTTTGGTCCATACCCCGATCCATGCCTATGCCACCCCTAGGTCCGGCAGAGTTTGGGGTCTCGTTATCTTTGCGACCGGTCATTCCAGGGGTAGGAGGCTTCGAAGAGGTGGTGCCCAGGCGGATGACGGGGGCGTTGAAGTTGATGTTGGGCATATTCGGAGGAGCTTGGAAGTTGGAAGGTAGACCGCTAGGTCGATTAGCTTGATTGATGTTGTGCTGCTGAACGCCAGGTGGCGCTGTTCCTGGGGCAGACATGCCTGGAGGAGGTCCTGAGAAGACATGTTAGTATGAGACGCGCGCATCAAGATGTATTTGGATTACGAAGTCATCTTACCTAGACCAGGAGCAGGTGGTAGACCTGGAGCGCCAACGGCACCAGGGTAGGAACTATACGAAGGAGGCGGGCCGAAGCCGGGCACTTGATGGTGTATTCTCGTTAGCACACTTTACTTTGATCCCACATGTCTAGCAATAGCTATAGGTAGTTATAACCATAGTATAGCCAGATATCAAGAGCAAGCAGGCGACTTACCTCCACCGTAATGATTATACGCCATAATCGAAATGCTGAGTAGAATTCGAATTCGATAGACGGATTCAGGGAGTTGGACTTTTACTAATACTATCAATGTCGATCTTGAGACGGGGACCTGAACAGTAGTAACAGCAACTCCCGGGTGAAGAGAAGATGTTTATGTTGATAGTGAAATGAATATGAAATGAAAATGAAATGAAAAATGTTTGGCGCAAATCCCAAGTGTTGAACAAGGTTTGTTGGTACAAGCTCTAACCTACGAGTTTATGGTAGCACAGCCATCAGCCACACGAGTGGGGGCACCTATCAAGGGCGCACGGATAGTGACTGCCAAGGATGGAAGCCAAGACCTGACTGTCGATTTTACAAATTAGTACAATATTCAGAAGGAGCAATTGTTCCAGCCCCACTCCAGCATCCCGGATCGCAGGATCCACAATAGAAAATCAACAATTCATAAAGCTTCATTCACTCTCTCATACATACAGTACCTCGACATCGGCATTAGACAATTCTAAGAGCTGAGAGGGCTTGGTCAAAACCTCAATATGTATGACAGAAAATTCCATGACTAATTCTAATTTGTACTAATTAATAACAGGGCCGAGTTCTGTCGTGTTGCGCAAGCCGCTGCTCGATCCGCACCACTACTTCGAGGACCGACGTCGAGATGGCCACTCCCAGTTACATTGATCGCTAGCATGCGACAAATATCGACGACACCCATCTTCAGGTCCACAGATGCCAGTAACGGGTCTAGAGGTAGTGCTACTTCACCAAAATCATCACAACAACAACAACAACAACATAATTATTCTACTGCTTTCAACTGGGCGAATCCTGCCAAAGGCGCACGTCCACCTCCAGCCGACAACACCGAGATCAAGAAGCCGGATTTATCCGTATACGAAGACGATATATTCGGTCCGGATATCGACTTCGAGGCCGACGAACTCAACAAGAACAACAAAGCAATCGAGGAACGCCCACCACCTACACGACCGCCCATGCGCCTAGTCCCGCGAACCGGCCGCACCGTTCACGTTACCAAAAACGTCGACGTAGCACGGTCCTTCAAGCTTCTTGCTATACAGACCGCCCAGAACCGACTCCGACAGGATTTCCAATATCAGAGATTTCACGAGCGGCCAGGTCTAAAGCGGAAGAGACTGAAGAGTGAGCGCTGGCAGAAGAGGTTCAAGAGGGGGTTCAAGGCTTGCGTTAGCAAGGTGAAGGAATTGACCAAGCAGGGTTGGTGAGACTCGCATCTGCCGTGTACAATATCCAGGAGACCTGGACCAACTCATCCGGTTGTATAAATGCATATGTATAAATGCATATGAATTGAACATTATGTGACGGCTTTCAAAACATCAACCCTCACGGAGTTGTTGATGAATTGCATCGACAATCTAATAGCGAGCCAACTTATCTGCAGATATCAGGATACCTTATTCAGGGGCGATCCAAAGTCCAATCTGAACATCAAGAATCATTTATCCATGTAAGAGTCGGTCTTTATTTCCAACTAATTGAGTATAGCACCTACAAGGACAAAAGGCCCCTTTCGAGAGGTACTAGTATAATCTAGACGAAGCACGGGGAAAGGCCAAGAGTTTCTCCAACAAAAGACGTTATACAAGAAACGCCAGAGGGGAACAGAGGTGGGTTGGAAACCAAAGATATCGGAACTGCAAGTGCAGATCAAAGAAACCAAAGGGCTACATCACGATGTTTCGGATGCCTACATAAAAAAGAAAGGGTCTCACATAACGACGAATTGTGGAAAATGCACGAAGAACTTAGGGCGGTGAAAGGCAGCGAAGACCTCGACATAAAGGAGCTAGGCTCCCATTCCTACGAAGCCATTCATAATTTCAAAATCCAGCATAACTCTAGGTCGAGGAAGAACACTCTGTTAGAATCTAACGTCAAAGAGCTTGAAAGTTGTCAAAGAGAAAGAGTCAGAATCAAGCTAGGTACCTGGTACAGAACGAAGAGAAACACTCAGATTACAATCTGGAAATGCGCGCCGCCCGAGATCTAGAACTCGCTAGGCTGAAATGGCCTCACGAATCCAAGTTTCAGTTACGCAGGCTAGAGGCAGAATATGAATCGAGAATCAAAGACAGGGATGAGGAAATTGCAAGGCTATTGAGCAGGCACGCAGAAGAATCGTTAATCCTACTACTCCAAACCCAAGCTGAAGGAGAGGTTGAAAGAATTCAGGGAAGCCTGGAGGTAGCCATTGACGCCTGGAGGCAGACAAACGAAGAGGACATAATCCAGACTCAAGATATACAGATCGGATCTACGGAAATTGGCGAAGGATTTCTAACCAATCTGCAAGCTAAATTTGGAACGCTTGGGGAGATGCTAGGGACTCTGGAAGACACTGTCGCACGGATCAAGCGGGCGAACGAGACGAGACGTAGCGAGCAGGGCATAGTTGCTACCGAGCTCACAAGCCTTCAGACCTCCAGTAAAGAGGAGCCGAGCCGCGAGCAAGATTCGGACCCCAGGATGGCACGGTTTAGGTTAACGAATCAGGAAGACAGGCCGGTCCCGCGCGAACCAGAGAAAGACTCCAATGTACAGCTTCAGGCGCTGCACCAAGAGATCGAGCACCTGAGGATCAAGCTTAGAGACGTGGAGAAGGCATCAGTCAAGGAATTATCTCGCGTATATCAGCTGCAACTAGACCTAAATTACGAAAAGCAATCTCTCGAAAAGGCCTTGGCGAACGCACAAGACGAGCTGCTGTCGACAAGGGGAAAATTGAGGTCGAACGAAAAGGAACTTACGAAACTACAGCAAGTGTGTAACACAATGACGGATTTGGGACAGACCTCCGTTAGTTCCCCTGTAAACACGACAGATAATTCCGGCGAAAAGGAGACGGAGATCACAAAATTGAAGGAAGCCGCGGCAAAACTGAAGCAAAACCTTGAGGTGGCGAAGAAAGAGTTGGACAGATATGCAGTGGTCGGAAAAGAAATGAGAGAAAATAACGAAAGCCTGGATTCTGAACTTGGGGAAAAGAAGGCGGAGCTGGAGGTTCACTCGGTGAATAACGCCGAGATGGGCAGGACCTTGGCGGCAAAGCAAACCGAGATTGATCGCCTAACACAAGAGCTAGGGACTTCCAACGAGCGGGAAGAAGTTCTGCTACGAGAAGCACAGTACGCTGAAGGCGAGGCATTGGACTACCAACGGCATTTGCGCTACCAGGATGATTCCTTAAGAGACTACAACGACCAAATAGGTCTATTAGAGGGGAAACTACGCACGGAGGAGGCCAGACGGCGCGACCTTTTCGAACAGGTCCAGATGCTTCGGGGAACTATTCGTGCTGTATGCCGCATCCGACCGATTGGCGTCGACAAGGACAAGCTATTGGAGTACAAGACAGAGACCGGGAAGTTCCATGGCCACCCAGCTACATTGATAGTGAACGAGGACAGGATTGTCGGGGGACAAGTCAAGACGGAATGGTCCGATGCATACGACTTCGAAAGAGTCTTCCTACCCAAAGAGACAACCCAAGATGTATTCGAGGAAATCAATAACTTTGCGCAGTCTTTTCTCGACGGCAAGAAAGTTTGCATTTTCTGCTATGGACAGTCAGGGACGGGCAAGACCTATACAATGAGCCATTACTGCGACGCCGGTCATCGAGTGGAAGGCATGCATTACCAAGACGACGGCATTATTCCGAGGCTGAACACGATGCTTTTCGAAGAAAGGGCCAGGCTTGAGCAACACGGGTCTACGATGCAGATCGAGGGGTGCTGCTACGAGATCTATAATAACGATCTATGGCTGCTGAAAGCGGAGGGAAGCGAGAAGAAGACGATCTTGGCCAACAATGGAGTCAAGGACCCCGAATTCATGTCTCTAGATACCATGAGCAACTTCGACACCCTGGTCAAGGTGGGGATGAAGAACCGCCATTTCGGGAAGACAGACCTGAACGACAAGTCCTCCCGCTCTCATTTCATCATTACCCTCAAGACCACCGTCACGACAGACAGCGAGACCTACGGGGGCCTACTCCACCTCGTGGACCTCGCCGGCTCCGAGCGGCGGAACGAGGCCAACACCGCGGGCGCGGCATCCCGGGAGGGGACGCAAATCAACCAATCGCTGTCGGCGCTCGGCAACGTCTTCCGCGACCTCGCTTCCGACAGGAAGCCGTTTTGCCGAGGAAACAAGCTGACGGAGCTGCTGGAGCCCTCGCTGCAGAGGGACTGCATGACGCTCATGATGGTCATGATCAGCCCCCTGAAGGAGCATTGGTCGACGACGAAGAATGTGCTCGGTTTTGCGCTCATGGTGAGTCTAAGAACCTTTATTACTGACTTTATGGAAGTCGGGATAGGAGAGGCAGCTAATAGAGTATCGCGTAGGCCCAATCTGCGAAGAAACATGACAATAAGGGTAAAGGTACCAAGTCAGCGGCCGAAAAGGCTCCTCCAGTCATGACAAGGAGACCTGCGCCCCGCGGGGGAAGGGGTAGAGGTAGATGAAGATCATGTCGCTGTGGTTAGAGGCACCATGCTTCTAAAAAGCTTGCCTTATGCGACGTCTTGAGAGGCGTTGCGATAGGCTACCAACTCGGAGCCAATCGAGCGATGGTCACACAATAAGCAGACAAATTGAGTGATGCGTGGCAGTATTGAAATACAACTCTCTTCCTATGTGTTCTCAACCTTTCCGATGACTTTTAGATATCGTGAATGCATCATGTCGCCTTATTCTAGGCGTGTGAAGACCCTGTTAAGGAAATATCCTAGGAAATAAGATGATGGCACACCATCGCAAGCTGCAACGTTGTCTGTTTCGCCGCGAATCACAGGTTTAAACGATGATGCGGGAGAAGTTCACAGAACAAGTGCTGGCGTTTCAGAGCCTGATCACTTATTGCATATAGATACCGAAATGGCAGAACCAGGGGAGCTATAATTCACGATCGGTGTTAAAGTCGCACGGTTTTCGTGTGAACTATGGTGAAGATGTAGGTGTGCAATCCATAATGAGCGTACAAATTGTCATTGCGCCAAATGTGAAAAACCAAGTCTAAAGCAATATCGAACTCTCGGTACGAATGCCTCTGCTGACTCATCGGGACCACAGCTTTTTGGCTGTATTTTGTCCGAAGATTAGCCTGGATCAATGAATCATATAGATAGCCTTAGCAAAGTTTTTAACACAACAGCACATCCAATGGCAAGATGGCCGAGCGGTTAAGGCGGAAGTTTCAAGGGTATCCCCTTACCTGTACAACGGGCAGCAAGCTTCTGGAGCAATCCACGCGAGTTCGAATCTCGCTCTTGTCAATATTTTTTTAATTGTAAATCCCATATATTTTTATTTCGTTGCCTTTGTTTGTTTGTGACTTTTTTCGCTAGGTGTGTGTGCGATAATTACTTTCAGTTCTATGCCAACTCATCATTGTTTATTTACATTTTCGAATCTTAAAACTTCCAGGCTTCTATGCCGTGTAGGCATCATTTATATGCAATATTGAACATACGACACGAAAGGCTTCTCTGCTGACTCATCGCAAAAAGTTATTCGTCACTGCAACTTGACCTAGGTACTTACATAGCGCTGGATTATGGTTAAAAGATCTGAGGCATGGACCATGTTCTTTTACAGAATACTCCTACTAGCTACGGATTCTTCCTAGTCTTGGGCATCAGTTCAGGGATGAGTCAATTGGAGCCACATATGACATGCTATTAATATTGATATCCACGATGTCAGGCGTGTCCCTACCGGACTCGATCCAACGGTAACGGGGCCTGACGGCTAGATAATGATGGCCGGAAGTGCAATCTCCTTAACTCTTCGTTTGCGACCGGAAGTTACTGTATAGGTTGGGAGCTAACTTATATGAGAGTCTGTCATGTTGGTTCGTTGGGCGACTATTCATGGGAGATGGATTATCCTAGTCTCACCATAAACTGAAGGATACTTTATAGGTCCCGAAGATGATAAATGACAGCATTAAGGGCATGTTCATGTCAGTTACCACCGTTCTCATTGTTAAGCACTCTGGCACGGGTGATACCTTCAAGCGCATCGGTATATTGGACCGTTGGCCGAATAGCTGTGGCTATAGGGACAGGACTAGGTTTTTCAAATATGCCAAAAAGACGAAATTTACATTAGTGTAGGCCTAAGGAAGCTTTCCAGTGTTGACATATACATGATACTCCTGAACAGTTTCGCTGGATCGAGCCTTATAATGGATTTAATCCGTGACAGCCTCAGTAACTGGAAATTCCGTCTGAATTATAATCCCGGGTAGCATGTATTTGAAAATAAGTCCGAACCGAGTCAGTTATTCTGCTCGTGTTCGACATATGATTGTCGTACGAAGCTGATGCCCCTTGTCCCGTGTGGTGTCCCGTGTGGTAAGTTACAGCGGTGTTTTCAGAGGCGCCAAGCGAATCTCCTGCCCCTTTTTCAATCGGCTTCCCTGTTTTGACTGATATGGCTTGGCCAGTACACACATTTGCTTTGCTTTTTGTCTGATGGATAGATTTCATGCAGGTGCCTCTTCATACCTGCCTGCCTAAGTCTCGCTAGCCTGCCCTGGTCTGCCATTCAACTCCCTTGGATGGAATAGTCAAGTGGCTGACCGGTGAAGACAGGCCGAACAGAAGACCACCAGGAATTTGAGGCAGTTTTTTCCAGAACGTCCTGGGTCAGAATACGCAATTGAATCAGGGCTTTGAACAGCCATGTTACACGGTGGCTGTTCGGCACAATACAGCACGGTCAGCGGGCTCCACCAGGTTGAGATAGGCTGGCTAATGCGTATCAGAACAGTGATTGGTGCCCTGAGAGATACGGCTTCTTCATTGTAGCCTTGCTCCTTGAAGGACGGCATTACTTAATGTGCGAACTAACATGTACTTGTCCACAATACGGCGAGAGACTCGGCCGAGTAGCTTCAGGAGCCCTCGCCGGCAATTCTCCTAGGTATATCTACCGTATTCGTATGTGTGTTCTCGCTTAGATATATGGGCTCTTTGAGATTCTTCTTCTGGTATTCACATCGGAATCCTTGTGTGGCTGGCTGGCGTTTCGCCAGGGCCTTTCAATCACTGATCATCATCATCATACAGGTAGACACCCCTCCACCGACAACCAAGCGCAAGGCGTGGCCCCAAGGCATGTTAAGGTGGAATGACATGATTTTATCGTGTCCTCGGTTCTAATAATTTGAAGCCCGTATTTCCTGGTACATCTATAATCAGAGAAATATAGCCAGTTATGAAAGGAAGCACCTGCGCAGAGTCCGTAGAAGTTTACCGCAATGCAGGTACAAGGGAGATTTCAAACGGCTTGTGAACCTTGCAGAATTTTCATGCCTCGGTCTAGCACAGACGAACCCCATTGCCATGCTACGACTATCTGTTCCAGCAAATGAAGCTTTGCTCTGGGCATCAGCGTTTCTAGGGTGTTGCAATCTGAGTGTTTTTGCCTAGGCCACTAAGGTTCATGGTTTACTTTCACTATTCTATGTCCACTTTCGTGGCATTATTAAGGGGCTATCAAATGTTTTAGATACCACTCGTTGTCTGTGTCTTGCGAAGAATCTAGAATGCTCACATTTTGACATGTTAGATGAGCTAGGATTTGATAAATACCTAGGTAGGTAGGCAGGAAGGAAAAACAAGGAGGGAATCAAATTTGTCGGGACATCATCCACCAGATCCTGTTTCTGCCCTGAAACGTCATTTGACGACAACGTGGAAGTGCGAAGTAATCAAATTACAAGGGCCGAAATTGTCTTATCATTTCTAGGCACTAAGTGGGTAGAAGAACCTAGGTAGGTAGTTATCAAGTAATAACTGCGTTTCTGATGTGTTCGTAAGAAGAAAATTAAGTAGCAGCAGTAAATCACAGAATAGATACAGGAGTACGGAGTTGACAAATTAAGAAGGCCTTAGAATACATGTAGTTTTGCGTGGGAATAGTTACCTAGGTAGATTTCCCGCAAATCCCTTTTCGCGGCACAACACCAGGCCACTGATCCTAGATACGTGAATGGACACTAGCGTTTAGAGAATAATCCCTTGGTAAACAGCAATAAGGTGAACATGGATTACAAAAGATCGAGAACACCCAGTCATACATGTTTCTCGACAGCAAAAAGACATTGATCAGGTACCAATTTCCAAGTGGTAGAGTAGTAAAAAAGGAAAGTAGGAAATAATATTTCTGTCCTCGAGCTCCATAATCATTCACCACAACGACCAAGGTGCTTTTAGCACTCTATTAGCGTCACCTGTATTCCTTCACTGGTCCAAGCACTTAGCACCGTTAAGGTTAAGATATAATTGATAATTGACCAAGCTGTTAACATGGAATCTTAGCCAGCTTTGAAGGAGCAACTGGAAGTTCTAAAGACATTCTTACGGAAAACTAGACTTCCTAGCCTTCGCTGTGGAATCGGACCAACGATATTGTGACATTGCTATAGCTGGGAATCACCAGCAAATAAACATCTCTAAATTCTAGCATAGCAAATATAAATCGGAATTTCTTTTTGGTTAAATAGCCTATATACCTAATCTAACTGTCACAAGCTGGATCTTAGTGCAAAAGATTAACGAAGACTTGATTTGTATCTATCATCGGGATATCTGACAGCTAGGGCTTAAAGCTCTTCGCAAGACAACCTCGCCTTGTGATCATACGATCGATTCGATATAGCGACAAAAATCAAGAAGCCGGATTTGGTTTCCTTGTGGACGAATTTAGGTTTCCGTACTATTCGGGGCTACCTACCGGTAGTCTATCTGACAGCGGGCACTAAATAGAGTAGCACTGATACTACTTCGATCGTTTATACGCGGTGGGTGATTCGTCGGGTCGTTCGTTCGAAGAATCGTGCGCCTTGGATTCGTCGGTCGACAGTATTGACTTTGTAGGACGTGGTATCTACCTATACGAGGATTATCTAAAGACATAGAGAAAATGAGTTGGATCGAACTGAAATGAACACGGTCAATATGAGGGACACTTACGCGTGAATTTACGAACTGGAACTGAATCTAGAACTCGCCCAGTTTAGATGGCGTTATTAGTGCCCGAACCTATCTTCGGTTAGTTGCCGCAAGTGACGTATGCAGCATCGTTGTGGAAGTTATTGGCATGTACGATGACGAAGCAGCGCGCCAGATTCTTGAACTGGAGGAATACGATTATGTGGTGGAAAGGATGGGCTACGTGCTGTGCTACGAGATTAATTCCTACTGCTACACAGCCCCTATTGTTCGGAGGCTGGACCGCCGCACCTGGCTCTGCTTACACCGTAGCAAACTTTGTCAGGCATCAACGCTTAGGGCAATAGCTCAGTAATTATAGGAACGACACGGCATTGACTACAAGGTGTTCTGATAGGAGACCAGGAGTATGGCACCCCTAGACAACCGAACGACCGTGCCCCCCAGAGTGCTCTGCACGTCACATTCCTTAAAAATGACTGACATTGTGTGAACGCGGTTATGGGGTCCTCACGTCATTTCCTCGGCAAGCGATGACGAGGTCAGAGCGTACATCCCGTACCACAAAATTACGGTGGGAGGTTGAAAAGTCATGTCAGTCATCATGTTCGTGGGTGGGTATTCAGCTCGGGTTCTTGAGAGAATGCGGAATAGGAGGCCCCTACCCCTGCCTGTCTAACCCTAGGCCACAGGGCTCGATAATCTGTCGGTATGGACCGAAGTATTCTTCACCGGTGGAAGTAGTTTCTGGGACTATTTGCTGGTCTGAGCTTTCACTAACTCGAACTACTTCTTAGCTTTATCATTCTAGAGAATTTCGCGTGGCGACAGGGATGGTGAAACGACACCATTGGTGAAAGTGAGGCGAGAGAAATGAAATCCAAAGTCATTTTTGATAAGATATGAGAGTCTCTAAAGCAACCATGAAGTCTGACACTTTTATATTAGCCTCGGGTCTATGCGTGCTAAGTAGTGTGGTGCGGGAGTAGCGTCAGATGACGGAAATGAATTTGAGTGAAATTACTATCAAAATAAGGCACTAGGCTCGCAGATTTCAATTTACACACCTAGGTACTATGCAGGTAATCATGGTAGATCAGTCAATACTTCGACATACATGGACCTACTTGGCTAAGTATCTACTTGGCAAAAAGAATCTATCTACTACATAGTAAAACCTAAGAATTGTTACATGCCCTTTCAGTGTATGAACCCTGCAGCCGCCATCATCAAACGCCGAACAATCTCCCACGAAGACATACCATTTGTATACTATCCAATTGGATTGTAAGAAGCACTAATTCCTCCCATCTGCCGAACAGCCCACTCGGCTTGAAATCAGCTACCGAATCGCTTATCGTGGAACCACATGATATTTTTACATAGTGGCTATATTAGATCCATTTTTATAGCCACTTGAAGAGCCAAGACTTCAAATTGTTTGAAAGAATGCTCTTCGAATCCAGGATAGCCTGGTCTGTCTTGCCAGTATTGCAAAAGGCGCGCCGGGGACAATGCGGTCATATCCATGAGGCCCGCCTGGCCACACATGAAGTTCGGCTTGAACACCAGCTTCCCATAACTTAGAAGCGAAGGCTACGATTTCGTCTCGGAATGGTTCTGCCGACGCACAGTCCAGGAATGTCGGCGGCAACCTCGAGAGATCCTGTGCTCGAGCGGGCGCTTCGTATTGGCTGACAGAGTTGCCTCCAACTCGGTCACCGAGGAGGCACCGCCAGGCAAACCTGTTTAATGTCGAATTGTAAAAAGGGCCGGTGGAGAACTGCTGAGACGAAATCTTCTCATTCCTGTCGTCGAGCATGGGGCATTCAAGGACGATGCCGCAGAGTTTCGGGCCGCCTTTGTCTCGGGCCATCAACGCAGTTGCCGCGGCCAATCCACCCCCAGCAGATGTTCCGTAGAGTAGTAAGCGTTCGGGATCGATACCTAGTTCCGAAAGATGGTTACCAGCCCAGAGTAATGCTGCATAACAGTCTTCCGCAGGCTGTGTACCCGTATTCTCTGGCGCACGCCCGTACTCCACACTCATCGTAATGGCGTTGAACTCCCTTGCCCACACGACACTAGTATCCAACCCAGCGAAGCGATCAGCCGCGACCAAGGCACCGCCGTGGACGTAGAAAATACACGGGCGATAGTCACCCGTGGTTTCCACTGGTCGTACGAGCGAAACCGTAAGGTCTTGTCGTGGTCCTGGAATCGAGATGTCCTCTACGTAGACGCTCCTGTCAGCGAGCAGAGCATTGGTGAGAGGCATCGTCCTCGCCAATGCGTCCTTCCGAAGCTTCTCAACCTCATATCTCTCAGGCATTCCGTCCAGCGCTGCAAAGATAGGTTCTATCTCGGTATCATACGGCGGTCTTGGCAAGCGATCAGCTGGCCCCGCCAAAACCTTGCGCATCCTGACAAAACTGCGATTTATGAAGTCCAAAACGGCTCTGAATAATATGGGGAGGTCGAGCTTCTGTATCGAGTTCAGAGAGTGTGGTGGGTGTGCACTTACATAGTTATCTAAAGAAGCTGATGGGCGAGGAGACTAGTGATTTATGTATGCTCGGGCTTCCCATGTAGGACCTGTACAGGGGCTAGGCTATGGCGAGCGAACAGGCTAACCTAGTGTGTAGCCTGCAAGGGATAGACAGCCAACTGGCGATCTGCTGAGCCAATCGCATGAATCGTAGCCAGAAAATCTCGGCAGTCGGTGAGGGTCGAGCAGAGGCGTCGTGGGGAATCAATCCCACAAATCTGGAGTCGGGAAAACGGCCATCTCCTATTGTTGCACTTCTCCAAACGACTCGTCATCTGCATGATGACTGGTCAGAATTGCATCGCAATGATAGAGACGATAACAAAAAAGGAGGCCGGGCCAAAGGCGAAACAAGGGAAACGTAAGTTAGTCGAGGAGACATTTCATTCATCGAGAAGGGTATCCCGTGACATGACCTATATGCATGCAGCATGCAAGCTGCAATCATCCATGAGGTGATAATCCTTATTTAGAACCTCTATTGCAGAACGAATCTGCAAGAAGAATTCCAGAACCTTGGGAAGAAGCCCAGTGGAAAGTTGGCCACCAAAGCAGAATGCACTAAATCATATATATGTATCTATCGAATATAAGCATTCCTTATCGGGGGAACTTTTTCTTTCTCTTTTTTGAGACTCGTCACTTTTCAAAAAAAGCAAATGAAGATCGGATCGTATCATCTTACCGATCTCGAACGCTACCGACCAAACTTCAAACACCATCACGCGACACCAAAAATGACCAATCGCGCAGTCCCGAGGATGACGGAGGTTATTCCGGGCGCGATTGTCAACATCGTCCTCAAAGCCGACCAGCGCACGGGCCGTGAAGTGAGTGGGACTGTTCGTGATGTTTTGACTAAGGGCGATCACCATCGCGGTATTAAAGTGCGTCTCACTGACGGGCGCATTGGAAGGGTTCAAAGCATGAACTCTGCCGCCTCTGCTTCCTCTGCCGACTCCAGCAGTACAATATTAGGCAGCCCTGCACCGTTGACAAATGAGCCAATGAATCCAATGGACGGAGCTGCGTCACATCCACGTGGACACCGCCCGCGTTACCGAGACGTGCGCCTCGACGAGCCGCTTGAGGCTCCCCCAGAGCAAACTGACTTGAGCGCGTACATCGTGCCTGGGCGACGCAGGGGAAAGGGCAAGAACAAAAATGATCCCAAAGAAGCTAGTCAACTAAGCGACTCGGCCCGAGACGACGGGGCTTTGAGCAGTAACGGTGTGAATTCTGCCACGGATGTAACCTCGGCCACGGCGACCTGCCCCGTCTGCGGCGGATTCGAAGGAGACGAGACTGCTGTGGCCCACCATGTCGCGAGCCATTTCGAGTAGGGATTAAATGTCAACGGTTAGAAAAAAGCACGAAAGAGCATGGGGCCTTGTTCTGTTCATGGTGATATATCAGAACTCACTCTTATGCCTATCTTTTCGGGCTAGGTTACTTTTCCGCAATCGGCCTTCAATTTCCTACCTGCACAAATCGCAATTATGAAGGTTGAGCGTGATGTAATGGGAGTGACTAGCTAAAGCCATGTGCTGGAGCAGTCGCTTTCTGCAGTAGTGCCCTCAAGGTCGCAACTCCCAGAGGCGAATGCCATCAGGGTACTCGCCTCGCCCATCAAGGTTCCTTCACCTCCATACACATCAAATTCAAAGCTTTTCTGCCAGAGGCTCTTTTACTTCTGAAATCCTCATATTATCTTGATAGCAAATATGGCAGACAACCAGACAGCCGACACTCGAATTCACGATGTCATGATAGTTGGCGCCGGTCCATGCGGCCTTGCCGTTGCGGCACGATTATCGGAACATATGCCGGCCGCCAACTTTTCGGATGACGAACATCAGAGGTACCACTGGATTCAAAGACACAGGAACCAGACCAACATCAAGAACTATAAGACTGGCTCCGAGACACGCCGGAAGTCATCTGTCGCATTCTCAGGCAATGCGGGACTTGATATTCAGGTGCTCGATGCTACTGATAATCGATGGATGGCACGATGGGATGCTCTGTTCAAGAAATTTGATATCTCCCATCTCCGAAGTCCGATGTTCTTCCACGTCGACCCGGCTGAGCGAGATGGCCTGTTGGCTTACACATACAGAAACGACAGAGACAGCGAATTGACAGAAATTCGAGGGTGCGTCGGTAAAGAATTGAGTAAACATCAAAGGAAAAAGAAAGAGAGAGCTGGGAGACTGTAAGCAGGGCCATGAAACTTACAATAATTTGGTACATATGCTCAAGATTAGAAGGCCCAGGACAGAGCCCACCGTTGACGAGCGCGATCGAAACGACTACTTTGTCCCATCAACGCCTCTTTTCGCTTCTCACTGCGGATGCCTCATGGATCGCTATAACCTTCGTAGCGATATGGTCTGCCACGAGCAGGCAGAAGATATTCGCTTCGGCTACGTTGAGGGGTTATCCGAAGTCGACAAGATCTTCACAATTCAAACAGACAAAGGCGTCCATTACTCCAAGACCGTAGTATTAGCCGTGGGGGGCAACCCGCCTCAAATTCCCGATATGCCCACAGAGGGGACGGATGCGGTAACACACGCTATGCAAATCAAGGAGATGCCATCTGCTCGCGTTCGCGCGAAGCTCAATGCTAAGCTCCCAGCAAACATCGTGATCGTCGGAGGTGGATTAACCTCAGCTCAGTTGGCGGACCTGGCGATCCGTCGAGGAGTAACCAAGGTGTGGCTCCTAATGCGCGGGCCTCTAAAGGTGAAGCCTTTTGACGTAGGACTCGAATGGGTAGGCAAGTTCCGAAACTTCGAGCAGGCCGCCTTTTGGACAGCGGACTCCGTCGAGGAGCGGTGGGAAATGATCAAGACCGCGCGAAACGGCGGTAGCATCACGCCGCCTTACAAGAAGATCCTTGAGCGGCACATCTCCACAGGAAAGCTGTGCTTACGCCTAAACACTACGATTAAGGAGAAGAAATGGGACCCAGTATCCAATACCTGGGCGGTTTCGCTCTCAGACAAGAGCCAGACGCTCCCTCGAATCGACCATATCTACTTCGCTACCGGCGTCCAGAGTAACTTCGAATGTCTCCCATTCTTGCAATCCATGTGCTCGGAGCATCCCATCGAGAGTTGCGGAGGTCTGCCTTGCATCACGGAGAATATGGCCGTAAGCGGACCCTACCCCCCCTTTTCTCGTCTTTTCATAGACTCAATCCCTCCATCTACATAGGTATCTATGCTTTTTTGAGAAGTACATACGCATCATCTCAGCTTAAAACCATGCTCAATGGCTCTTATTTGTCAATCACAATCACATCACTAACTTCATCTACTGCAGTGGAAAGACGATGTCCCCCTATTTGTCGCAGGCAGGCTCGCTGCGTTGCAGCTAGGTCCCGGGGCCCCCAACTTGATCGGTGCAAGGATTGGCGCGGAGAGGATTGCTTGGTCTATCCAAGACGTTCTAGGAGAAAAGGAGTCGGGGAACGATACGAACTCGAGGAAACGCGAGTTCGACTACCTCACCGGCAGGGGCAGTCGCTACGATGCTTTATCTGAGGCTTCGTAGCAGTTAGACCGATGTAGGTACCTTAGCTAGTCTTAGTACTAAATTAGATGCCTGCCTACCCTTCTAATCACTTTTTAATAATATGACATACTTAGTAAGCAGTGTGCTACATGCCGTGTATTACAGATCTCTCACTCCAAGAGCACAGCATCGCATGGAACGGACTTCGTGAATACATCCTGAATATCATCGACTATGGTCTAATTACGCTGATATGAGGGTAAGGGACCTCATATAATGTCTTGAGGAGAGCAGCAAAGACATGTCAACTATCTATTCTCGCTTTAATTCAAATGTACTCTCCGGTAAGTAAGTAGGCATGGGATTGAGGTGTTTATTAATACATGCTATGGTACGTGTACTTGCTGTAAATATTGTGTCTAATTACCACTCCTCTTAGTTGTCTCCATCGTAGTCAAAGTGGGCGAGCTCGCTTTCCTGAGCGGGGATAGGTATCTGTCAATTCCACGCAGGGTTTGTTTGCAGGACGCCCGGCCAGAATCCAGAGCCTGATCAAAATCCTTCATCGGCGCAAGACCAATCCAAGCATCAAAAAGCCCCTCGTCTGCGTCGACTAGGTCTTGAGCCCATTCCTTCATATCTGAAGCCCGAACTGTGATTTCTGCGTCTGGATCAATATGAAAGTCAGATCCGCCATATTTTTCAAAAAAGGATTCATCGTCAAATAGACATGCGAGTCTTATCTCCATGTCATTCATGAGAGCAGTGTACCACTCATTTGATTCGACTACTGTCTCTCGGTCGTACTCATTGATAGCGGCGCTCACGGCCGAGTCAAAAGCTCTGGCTTCCCATTCTCGCTCGATCATTTTTCTCCTCGCGATCATTCTTTTCTTCGTCTCAATCAGTTCTGCGATCCTGTTTTGTATATACGCAGGCTGCGACTCAATGTCGATTTTGCGGTTTAGAAGATCGACAAACTCCTCCATGGACAATGCCATAGCCTGTTCCACGGACATGAGCTGCGAGTCGTTAGAGGAAGACATACTTTCAATGAATATGATTAATCTGACTTTATTCACTGATGTTGTGCGTGATGTCCGAGACAAGTGTGTGAAAATCCTCTCGGTGGACTTGGCCAGTACGTATAAATACCCATCTACGGGAAAACAATGTCCATTGACATAGGTTTACTATGTTGTAACGAACAAGAAGCCCATTCGCGGCAAACAATGCAATGTTCATTGGGATTAAAATAAAGGCATTGAAAACCAAACTTTACACTCAGCATTGTCATGTGTCATGCTAGAAATGGGCTTTGTTGATAGCCGGTTCAGCGTACAAGCCTAGAAAGAGCTTAGGAAGGGGTGGGAACATATCATATTACAGCCTTTTCTTCTCAATCATCTCATCAAAGGACCATGGACTTCCATTCTAAGACTCAATTGGATCAAACCAAACCGATGTTCAACTCTATGGATCACTACTGGAGTTTTAATATTTGTCTTTTATACCAATTTTTTCTCGTAGACGCGGTATTCAGTCGGTCCCGCTAGCAGCGGCGCGAGGCGCGGGTAATCGAGCGCGAAGTCACGTCGGCCCACCACCTGGTATCCTAACCTCGCGTACCACGCCCCTAGTCGTGCCTTGAACACATGCTCGAAATGAGTCGGGACCAGTAGATCGAGCTGCGAGAAGGCGACCCCCGGACCGCCCAAATTATCAAGGACCCACCGCTCCGCAAATGCCATCAGGTCCCGCCCAAGCCCAGTGCCGCGCTGTGTCATCCCAACCGCGAACATGCCCAACTCGGCACGGTTCTCGCTGAGCTTGTTAATGGAGATGCAACCCACAGGCACACGACCGGATGCTAACGCCGATTCAGCGTCAGAAGATGTGGTAAGCCGAGACGCGACGACGAGCTTGCCCGCTCGTACAAGTGCCGCCACGTCTTGCGCCGAGGTGCGTGTGTACCCCGGCTTGAAGATGTCGGCCTCGGCTTCGTCGTATGCAGCGATTATGAGATCTACGAGCGCCGACGTGAAAACCTCATCGTCTGCAAATGAGGCCGGTGGGATCTCAATTGTAACGTTTTCCTTTTCTTTTTGAGACGACGGATCCGACGGCGTATTTCCAATGGGCGCTGGAGGTACGGTAGAGGCGACAACAGCGGCCGGTCTTGAAAGGGTCTCCCCACTAGCTGTCTCGCGCTCGGCCATCGCACGGGGACCAATTAGTCTGAAGACCGAATTTTAAGTATACCTATTGAATGTAGCTTGGTTTAAGGACGAACCTATGAAGCTTTCTAAATTTGGACAAATTAGAATCGGTAATCTACGAGAAAGTTGTAAGGCATGCTTTCTTCAAGGTAATTATCCACTTTCGTCCTTTCACCGCACCGAATGAGTCACGAGTGACAATGCAAGGGATGTTGAAGTCGATCTAGTTAGTGCACATTACGTAACTAACATGATAGAGATATAGGTACATATCTATCCTGGTTCGAATAACCAAATCCGCCTATCTCGGAGGATTCGGATGTCGTCAGGGGTTTGCAGGCCCTTACGTTGGACCCTTGTATGTATCATGGAGGCGTAAACCATCGCTATGACTTAAAAGCAACTTCGTAACACTTTGTAGTGGTTGTGTCTAACCTCTTGAACCATACTGCTAATTTGAATCCAGACATCAAGCCATAAGCTAGCACGCAAAGGTGCAAATTAGGTGCACTACAATACCGCGATAGCACCCAGGAGGCCGGCTGCTGCATGGACGAACTGGGAATTGCGAGCCGCGGCATTGGGTGTCGCTAACGGAGAACCAGTGGTGGTAGACGTCGGGCCAGCGGTGGTCGAGCCCGTCGAAACACTCCCGCCCGCAGAAGAAGTGCAGATGGGGACTTTCTGGGTTATATAGGAAGCCAATGTGGGGCAGGGTGCCAGCGCGCTCTCTAGCTGAGCGCTGTGTGAAGTAAACCAGCCCATCACCTCCGCGGTGTAGGAACTAAACTGCGAAGCGGCGGAGACGTCACCGCTAAAAGCGGCACTAGTAGCACACGGATCCGATGGCAAACTCATCGAGAGCAACGAAGGCGGCGGCGTGGGCAGGTCCGAATAGAGCGGTTGCGCTGAGGCTAGCGCATTCCGACACTGGTCGTCGAATGCTTGTGGTCGTCTCTGACGGGCCTCGATGACGTCACGCTTCGCGAGCCCTGGGACTTGAGCTGATGCCACTGCTGCCAAGGTGGTTGAGAGAAAGACCCGAGCGTGCATGATCGCTGGAGCGCAAACTTTGGTAGCGATAAGGGACTTGCTCGTTTGCTGGTCGGATCAAGTGATCGGTATGATTTCTACGTTGAATGTCCGCATTGAAGGGGTCGAAGAATGGGAATATGCGAAACACTTTGAGGATCCCGATGGCTTGACGATGTTGAAAATAAAACAAAGCCCTTTGAACATATAACGTCCTATCTGTTCTGGGCCATGCTGTAGGGAATTGAATTAGACTCCCTACTCTTGAGATCAAAGATAGAATTCATTTCGCAATTTGGTGAAGCGTCAACTCTCTACAATAACAATGCTCTGAAAATAGCCCTTGGCTAAAAATAGGTAAGCGATGCGACGGTGACCTCTCGGCGGCCATTGACGAAGGATCATTTATGCAGGAAAGCTTAACCAATGAAATGAACGAAAGTTATGCATATAACGGTGTTACCGCGATACATAACACAATTCTTCAACGAAGCAGCTAGGTAGGTAGTTTGATCATTACCACTTAACAATATTGACATGTAATTACCTGAGGAGGCCAATACTAGATGCCAGCGAAGGAGACGGAGATAAACAAATAAGTAAAGAAAGATTAAGTTTCTAAACCACAGTAAGTCGCTGGAATATGTACTGTTTAAATATGATGGGTCAATTACTTGGCACATGGACACATAGCCAAGATATCTCACATCTCACATCTCATAAACTTGGCTGCGTGGCCTCCCAGATCAACGCCAATTTCGCAGAATCTGTTGGGCGAATCATGTTACTTACCAAGGGACGGTGAAATGCACCATGTAAGATCTAAGATCAGATCAAGTTTCACAGACCTAAATTGAAGCACTGGCCTGAATACATGTAGGTCTGTTCTCGCAATTTCAGAGTTGCTTTGTAAAGTTCACCAAGATGTACTAGAGATGTAGTAGCTGAACATTGGTAAGTTGAGGTACGTGTGGTAGTTGAAAACAAAAATAAACTTCATCCTTCTCCCGTTCTATTGTTGCGCTACGATCCAAGTTCCCTGGCTAAAACTTTATGTTATGTTCAAAGCGTCTATCTCTCTGTTCTGACGTGGTGTGGTCAGTCTTCGTTCGATTTCCTCCGCCTTCTCAAGGACTTTCTGTCTGATCGTTAAACATTTTCTAGTTCCTGATGCGCATAAAGTCTAATTGAGGAAATGTATATAAGACAGGCCGTAAGCTATCAGCTTTGGAAGGAATTACTGCTTTTTGGTTTCTCATTTTGACAGCTTTTGCTACCCTCCACTGGAGCAGCAACATCCAGGAAGTATTGGCCAATTTTCCATCACTCAAATACGAATAGCCTTTTATTCGTAACAAGAGATTAACTGTTGTCATCATATATATACCCGCGTTCATACAGGAGCCACTCGATTTGACAGACAACTGTCCAAATCCATTGGGCGATTCCGTTCCGACCGTACAGGAGAGGCTTTACAGCAATAGAACCACTACCTTGCAACCACCCATCGTCTCAGAAAAAACACATCGATAATAACTTTAATATTCAACCTCAAACCCATTTACGATATCTCCCACTTGGAACGTCTGCCGCCCTTTTGACTTCCCATTCTAGTATTATCGAGATTTCCCATGCCAGCTCATCTATCCACACACAAAAACATGGCTCCCGTCGCATTCCAGATCATTTCCGACTTGCATCTTGAGACGGAATCGTCATACAACTACCCAATCAAACAGAGCGCTCCATATCTTGCTCTTCTTGGCGACGTTGGCCGAGTCATGAACGATGACTTTTTCAAGTTTCTCGAGAGGCAGCTAAAGAAATATTGGACTGTATTTTTCGTTCTGGGCAGCAACGAACCCGTGGGCACCAGCTGGGAAATAGCAAAACGCAAAGTGCGTAACTTCGCGGATCGCATCGAGCGCTTGAGGATGACGTCTACTATAGGGAAGTTCGTCTTCCTCGACCAGGCACGACACGACGTAAACGATTCAGTCACCGTGCTCGGCTGCACATTGTTCTCGAACGTCGCATCGGACACGTTTATAGTGAAAACTTTCGACAAGATGCCCATTAACTCTAGTTTAGTTCAACATTGGACACTCAGAGATCATGCCGAGGCTCATAGGTCGGATCTCCTATGGCTGAATGCGCAGGTTGATAAGATATCCAAGGCGGAGCCCCAAAGGGAGATCATCGTCTTTACCCATCACAGCCCAACTTTGGATGAGAAGTCCTTTTCCCAAAATTGGGACCGCGAGCATGTTAGATTGAAATTTTTCAATAATTTGGCCAAAGAGGAGTGCTGGACAAACCCTTCTGTCATCTGTTGGGGCTTCGGGCAGAATCATCTTTGCTGCGACTTTACGAACGCACTTGGAAAACGCATTGTGTCGAATCAGAAAGGCGATGATCTTTTGCCTTGCAGCGGTTTTGAATCCAAGAAGACATTCATACTTGGAAAGCAGGATCCGACAAAATCCACTGGCTTGCTTTAAGTGAGGCCTAGGAAGAGATTGATTATAATTCCTATGATAGGGGCAGCAGGTGGCGGAGACTTTTCGGTAATCCACTACCTAGGGCTACATGTATTTATAAAAGCGACAGGAGGTCCTAGAGTCTTTGGGAGGAGTTAGGCGTTTGTCCATACCATTAAATACCCATGCTACTAGCTAGTAACCAGTGATCCTTTATCCACTGTCTTTTACCTATGCTACGACTAACCTGAATGGCTGTGCCTGTTTCCTGGTATCCTACCCAGTGAAGCACGTGGTGAAGTATCATTAACTCGACAGATGTTTTGATTCCCATGAGATCGATACAGGTTCAACGGAAATCATGAGATTTCATTGTTAAGCTAATTGGAGCTCGGTAGGTAAGGAACATAGGTAAATAAATAAAATAGGTAGTCGCTGTTAAGACACAAAGTTGAAGTTGTATTATCCATTACAAACTTGATTCCGTTTCGTCCTCCGCATTTTCCACTAAAGAATGGAGGTTCAGTCTGATTCGTCGAAGTAGCTCGCCGTCCTCTTGAGAATAGACAAGTCGATGAGACCCATCACGCGCCCGTCGAGGCGTCGCACGTTCTCGTCCAAGTACCAGTACACACCGCAGACCGCAGCCGTAACGACGATTTGCGTCACACCCATACCTAGGGTAGCTGCTTTCAGGCCATTCCACTCGAAGATCCCGTCCGGGATCCCCACGATCAAAGCACCCGTAATGAAAGTTCGTAGGCACGCGAGGCCTGCGTGCATGTCGGCCGTATTCCGTAATCCAACTGTGAGGTTTGCTGATGTAAATGCTGTTGACCGTTGAATGACGGGCCGGATAGTGGCGTCCAGGGCTAGAGACCCCGCTGCTAAAAGACCGAGTAAGAAAGATGCAACCGGCAGGCTAACACGGTCCAGTCCTAGATCCCACTGTGTGCTAAAGGGTGTGGCCGAACCGTTTGTTGGCATCTCCATAGCCCCGGAGAGATAAAGCCCGAAGCCAAGCATACCAATTGAAGTTATAACAGTGGCCGCGACGAGAGTGGTTAGATGAACGACTTGCGTGAAGCGCCAGTGGAATAGGGGGAGGGCTAGTATTACGGCCACCGGCGTAGCGAGGATAAATGGAGCTGTCATCAAGGCACCAAGGTCCGCCGAAGATAGCATGAAAGGGAGGGGTGAGAAGAGCATTGCAAGCGAACTCGTTAAGCTCCAAAGTCCGGCGTATGGTAAAAGAGTAACTGTAAAAAGAAGTAATGTTGTCGGAGCAATCATTGCTCGAGGCGCTTGCAAGATCAATGGTAAGTTGATATTATTAGTTTGGTACGACCAAGGCATCATTTTGGTAAGATACTCCATGACAGCTTCCTTAGTGTATGTTACAGTCGGCCAGGGGGATTGAGAACGTTCCAGGGTTGACGGTTCCATGTCAAAAGCTACCACGCGATCATAGGTCGTCTCTGGCGCTCCGAAAACTAGCAGCAAAATAGAAATGGACAGGAAGGCGCTCATGATCTCGAACTGCACCTCGAAGCTCCTGGGACCAGACGAAGCAACACCGCCCAACAGAGGAGAGCCCAGCATCGCGCCGATACTCACACCGTAGTGGAGTATAATAATGAATTCCCTTTCGTGTTCCTAAAGAAATTAGTACAGCCTTCGAAGGGCAAATCAAGATGGGGGTTACTAACAAAATACGTGTCCTGGATCGACCCTAGGACCAAGGAATCAAATGCGCCCCATCCCAACCCCTGAAATATCCTTGCGGCCATATTTTCTGCGAGATTTCCCCGTGCGTGGGTGTTCAACACTACTCCCATAAATATCATGACCATAGAGACCAGATATACCGGTCGTTTACCCCATATCCTCGCTATTATCGAAGACGCCATTCCAGCCACTGCAGATACCATCAACGGCGCACCAGTCAGCGCGACGGCTGCCGTATACGAGACGTCCTCTTCGATCGCAATTTTAGTATTGACACTGATATACGCCGTCTTCATTACGCCTACTAGCGCCACCATGGAAAGCAGCGCCACTAGATTCAGATGTTTCTTCCATAACGGCCAGTTCAGAGGATCTTCGGGATCTTCACTAGGCTGCGGCGACAGCTCGACGTTCGCATGTTTTCCCGTGCCGTACTTGATTGTCCGTTGCGACATCGTACTCGCGTATGTCATCGCGCTTGCCGTAGTCGCCATAGTGGCCGTAGTGGCCGCCGTCGCCGGCCTAGGCGGATCCTTGGATACCGGCATCGGTGGCCGCTCCTCTATGCTTGACAGCTTCAATGATAACCTCATAGCTTTCTCATCGCCTCCCAACGATGTCAACAATGACGCCAGGTCGTTGGTGGTTGTCGACATCCGAACGCCCTTCACATCATTCACGTCTTTCTCATCTTTGCCCTTCTTCACATCTTCCGCTTCTTCCATACTCTTGCTATTTGTCACTTTTTCGTCCTGCTTATCTTTGACATCTTTCGTATCCTCTAGGTCGATATGTTGCCCATTAAATTCCGATAGCTCGGGCAAAGGCGACATAGGTATTGGTGGAAGCGTCTTCCGTACATTGGCTGTTGTCCTCGGCGGCGAGGGAAAGCTCTTTTCTACTTGGGATATCTCAATCGTCGATTCCGTCGACTCGGGTCTTGACATGACGGCGATCCTCCTATGGTTCTCTTCGCCCTAGATTTTACTTTGCAACTAAAATTTCAAGTGGGTATATGGCGGCCGTCAATCGTATCGACCGCAAGCAAATGACAACAGTAATGAACGAATGTAATGATTAAAGTAAAAACTGTACGAAAGAAAAGGCAGCCAGGCCCACGAAGATCAACTTCGAAGAAGCGAATCGAAGAAAACGAAAGCGCAAAGAGAAACTCGATATGATAGTGAGCGACGTATATGAAAATTGTATGTTGAAGGAAGAGAGAAACAAGCAATTGCCTACATCTGTGAAAGGAACGCATGTCTGGGCCTGCATTCAACACCCAGGATAGCACGGACGATACGTGCGCGAGATCGTCATGGCCCTCATGGATATCACGGACGCTAGGCGTCGTGAACAAGGATCTCATTTGCTCTATCTGTGAATGTGGCCCGGGATTAATGAACCCGGCTTACTGACGAAACCATCTTTAAGAGGTTGGTGACTCGGTCAAGTCAACCCTGGGCAGTCTGGCAGTTCTGGTTACCAACACCTTAAGAAGGTGTGAAGGTTTCTATCGTCACCATCACCGGTGAGGGGAAATACATCCCGATATTTTGAGCGTCAGGAGACCAGCTTTCCAAGAACTTAGGGTGGACTAGGTACCTAACCTACTTCCTCTTCTCATCGTGTTGCTCTATCAATTCCACCAACTCACAACTCACCCGGTCAATGTAATCTCGCCGGAAGGAACGAACAGATCCAATATGAGGTCTATGTAGATTCTCATCTCGTGAGATTTATTAGATAGCGATAAGAGGAAGAGGGCGTGGAGGGTAGGCTAGTGGAGGGGAACTCGGCATATTGTACCGACTATTGCGCTCGGGCCAGACCTGAAACTCGCATGTTGCAGGGGATGTGTCGCCGATCCTCCCGCGTTGCAACGTTGAGGACAGGTACCTAATACTAAGCTCAGATAATATTGATAAATTCTCTTTTGCAACCCTTTCTTGTCCTCAACTTGCCCTCAGCTTGCGCATTTTCGATCTAGAAATTATAAATTATGCTACTTAGGTAGATTGCGTAAACAGGAGTACAAGGCTTTGAAGCTTGCAATGGCATAGTAGAAACAGTTAACTAGCGGCATTTCTCTATTCTTTGGGGATGAAAAGACTCCAAGATATTCGCCCGCCCACGTGGTGAAAGAGACCTTGGGTTTCAGAATACCATAACCCTGGCTTTGTGATTACATTGCCTCGTGGGATCGGAGAATTGATGGATAACTTCCAAGGAGTGGGAATAAGCTTATCAGAGGACCGGGGTTCTGAGGTAACCTCTACCTCCTCTCCGCGTACCTCTCTGCGATTCGCAATTCTACATGTGTGTCTAGTCTCTACGGTACATGCAGGAACAATGCAGTCAGCTCCGAAGCGGCACCGGGCATAACCGAGTTAAATTAGAAGCTTGTGACGGCGAGACTCTGATAGGTGAACTAGGTGAGTCGAATCTATGCAGCTTGTGACAAACCGCACGGCCGCTCTTGGTCTGTCTCATCCAAGTCACGACTTTGCGAGCTAGTGACAAGTAGAACCATGGACGGCGACGGGTGTAGATCATACAGACTTAGAGACACTTGAACCGTCTGTCGCATTAAATTGCTGGTAGTCCTTTCCATCACGAAATATGAAGTGCTCCTCGTTGGTTGAAAGTTGAGTTATCTATGTCCATGTGTTGCTCCAAATTCCACGAGCCGAATTAGTGAATTTCTTTCTAGGTTCTATTCTGTGACTTTTCTAATTCTAATAAGTCCGTCTGCAAGTAAGCAGGAAAAGGCGTTCTTATCCAATCTACCATTGATTCTAGCCCAGTTACCGTATTGAAAGTCGAGGTCGGTCAATGAATGGCACAATCTGAAATCATGCCTAAGCATGTCGCCTCCCCACATATCCGCAATTCCTAAATGCCATAATCTCATAAAGTCGTAAGGTATGATCGTCTTAAAGCAGGTCCGCATAAGGGCGACTACATGACGAACGTGGTAGCCATCATCCGAAATTGATTCGCCGATGGAGTGACACACTGCAAAAAGGCGGTGCATGGTTGACAGACAGCGCCGCTGCCTCCAAAGTAAAGGGATCCTAAATCAACAGTATGTAAGTCAATACGCCCATGATCAAGTTTGGTTTAGTTTGTATCCGACCGAGGACGGACGGGCGGAAGATATCCGGCCAGGGTTTGCCAAGGCATCTCGCATTGGTTGTTCTCCCTTCGCACTGGATCCACTAGAACCGCACCACCTCTGCATCAACTGAACATGTTCAACAGCTTTGTTGGTTTTGTCGCTACGTGGGTTGGGCCGCAAGTACGAATCTCATGTCTCGTAGACCGGTCGTGGGTGGAAACTAGTTATCTCAACAGGAGGTTGACACCCCCCACCCCCTTTCCTAGCATATGATAATGCAGAAAGATCTGATGTTTTGTTTGGAGCAAGCAACTGTTGCTCTTCACATGGATGCAATTACGACTGCTTTACCTGCATGTGCGACTTGCTGGGCTTCTGATGTCTCAAAGCTAAGCAGCAGCCAGTTTGCTCTAATAAGCAATTCTGTGATCATGTAAGCATGGTCTCATGACAAGATCAATCACATTGACCAACATACCTTCATACTCCAACTTATACGAAACCGACGGCTCTTCGTCCTGGCCGAAGAGGATGGGGGCAGGGACGCTCTCATCCTTGACGACACGGAATTTCAAGCCGACGGTCTTTAACGAGTCGGTCCACAGAATGGACGGATCATCCGCGGCCGAAATCGATTGCTGTTGCCCCACTGCTGCCTTTGCTGCTTCACGGTGGAGCCAGTCACGCCATACTCGGATCACGCTGTCGGTAACGTTGGCGATGCTGCTGAAAAGCCCGTGCCTCGGCCCCACCTTGACCAGGTTGGTCACGGTGCAGAGCTGCGAGAAGAGTTCACCGGACTCAAGAAAAACCTCATGAGAGGGCAACTCGGTAATCGGTTCAAACGCTTTCGGAAAGGGAGTGCCGAACTGCCGACGACTGCGAGGTCGATGATCCTCATCCCCAAGATAGGGGAGAAATCGCGCGTAAAGGTTGTTGAGCTCCCCGAGGTTAGCGTCGTCGCCAGCTTCGGTAAGCCCATCCATTCCAAGATAGTCGCAGAACAGCGAAGGCGTCGAGAGTTTTTCACTTGGATGGTAGCACTCGAGGCAGACTTGGTGATCTTTCAGGCGTGAGGCCTCCACGAGGCGAGTAAAGTACACACGGCCCACTAGTCCATAGAAGCGACGGCAAACAGCAGCAAGGGGCAACAGCGAGCGAGTCGGGAAGGAATTCAGCACATGGATGATGATCTTTGGGCATATGTCAATATCATTGAACTTGGGACATGTACGCTGGACGGATCTCATACCTCGTTTGGGAGTGAATCTATCGAGAGTTGTGAGGGCGCCATGACGTGCGACATGGGCAGTAGTAGCAAAGATACACAGAATAGGTCAACAAAAATACAAAGGCACGTTGTCGAGGCTTCTCAAAAAAAACCTTGACAAGCACCGATCGGGCCTGTGGACTTTATATGTCGAATTCTTTGTTGGACCCTTATGACCCCTTACTGCGATGCCAGGGATGCGATTGGATCTGATGTAAGCTAAACCGCCGTACGAGGAAGCGAATCGACCAATGCGATCAGGCCCGGCGCAACATAACAACCCTTCAGCCACTGCGGCTCTGGTAATGTCGGTCTAGAATGTGAATGGTATCTTGAAAAAACATCAGATGTTATAGGTCCACTCGTACTTTCCGAATGAAGGCCGATTATACGGCGGTCTCAGCTGTTACGGACCACGCCAGATCAGATGATAGCGGGTTCTTCGACTGGTTAATCGTGTCCGGTTTGCTCCGAGACGGGTGAAAACTACGTGTTGACGAACAAAATTTTTGATATAAAAATACGAGTCAAAGTTTTAAGCTTGGTTTTTTCTTGATTTTCTCTTGGTCAAGTCGTTAATGTCGTTGATTTGTTGTGAGTAGTAGCATATGAAAGTTGACGTGTTCTTCATGTGCTCGAGACGATGGGGTGTCTTTCGCCACATTTCCGTGCGGCCCGTTATCTATCATTCGTTATCATATCTTCACAGTGAATACAGTGTTATCCGTACCAGTTATAACCGTGCTCCCAACCGTCTGTCTACACCGCCTATGTATGCCCATTTATCAAATGATATGATTCTGATCAGGGAGAAACTTGTGTATTCTAGAAGAATCATCTACGCACAACTAATAACAAAAATGCTAATAATACAAACGCTACCCAAAAGGGTGTCACGTGCTTCTCTGAATGATTCTATGTATATTCCCACAACTCTTATCTTTGATCAGAGTCTTTATCGGATAAGCTCTCCTCGTCTTATCTATCTGGCACCATTGCTGGAAATACCCCCTTTTCTGTATGCCAGCTGTCAGGTTTATGCACTTAAAGATAACGAAAAATGACGAGCTGCTTTGCGCACAGACTTTGATTGGTCAATGATTCTTACTCGCACCATCTAATGCATTTCCCTCAGAATATGCTATGCATAATCCAAAAGACTTAACCATATCCTAAAGTAACGGGATTGTCCGAGAGTGCCAAGGGCTTTCGATATCTTCGAGACACTCAATTTCAACTTTGGTTCCGATGTAAATGAGCTTAATTGGACGTTCCTGAGCATATCTCTATGGATTCATATAGTCAATATCGTATTTGATTATCTTGTATTTTAGTGGTATCGTCATTGTTAAATACCACCATCACCAGTAGATTTCCGGCTTAGACGTACATAGCAGTTTTCATCACGAGCTGCATAAGTGCTAATGACTAAATAGAATATTATGAGTATTTGTAATCCTTTATAGCCGCTTTAGCTTGCCTTAAAACAGTGGCTGTGGCGGCACCTATCCTAAGCAGTCCGTACCTACCTTGATTGCTGTATAAGAGCTAACTCGATATTAGGCCATCTCGTGGATCATCATGCTCTGTGTGAAACCCACCAATAATTAAATTTCATTTGTAGGGGATTGCACTCTTTTACAAATGATAAGCCTTATCGTTTTCGAAAGTTGAGACTCAAAATACCATTAGCGACTCCCATCCCACAGGCTTGACTATTGCCACATTGTACAGTACACTCATCATAATATATGATAATATGATGGGATAAGGGTTGCGTCCATTCGGAATGGATGGTTGGTATGAATACAACTTATGTGTCAAATCAGTTCAACTCCGGCATCAAGTCTCGCTTAGTGATGCCGCTATCCGTTGGACCATCTCTTCGGCATCTCGATCCCATCATGTATTTGGTCTAGTTAGGCGTTCGTGCCTACGAGGCAATTAATTCCGTTCATGTATTTCCATTGAACCCCTCTGAGAACCTCATACCAAAATAGCAACATCGAGGACACCCATTTTTACGGATATAGAGGCAAAACGAGAAAGACGCCTTGGAAGTTGAAAGAGATCTAAACCATCCAACTCAACATACCAGCATCGAATAGCCGATTCTCCAATAAGGGCACTTCTTATTGTGAATCTCGGATAGTTGCTGTTTCTACTTTCACCTCGCAGGAAGCGTCGTCAACCTGTCAAGTCTGGATTGGTTGATACCAGACATCCTGTTGCTTTTTTTTGCTCGAAATCGCGAGCTTTGCATTCTGCAATTCTTCGTCCGCCCCAATTCCCACCGAGGTGGTGTGATTTTGTTCTCCCTGATTAGGTAGTCGGCCTACGAGCTAGAGTAAGCCCTTGTTCCCAAGTTCCTTGTATACCACATGGTCGGTTATAACATTATTTTAGCAGCGGCTACTTCGCTAAATGTTGCGAGTGACGGGGATACTGAAATTAAGGGCATTTGTTGTAGGCGCGAATGCATGGCTTCGGGTTATCAATGCTCGAATCGATACTCTCCCCATGGATTTTCGGCATGCTAGGACAGTTGGAAGTGGCTTTCAAGGGCATTGCATTAGCGTATCTTTAACCTGCTTTTCGAGATCTAGCCACATCTCTGTACAACAATTTCCTCTCCCGGTAAGGCTACAGGAATCTTGCCCTACTGTCCTTGGCTTCGCACTGTTGCATATAGCTGCAACGCATCGACGGCAGCGAGGTTACGAGTAGGCTGGCAGTATACGAGGCTGCAATTATCCTCCCTGGAACAGTTGCAGAAGGCGTTGCATCATTCTGTTCCCAACCAGATGAGCCGGGCATGTCAAGTTTATTAGATTTAAAACGCCCGGTATAGCCATCCCGCGCGGCAAGCTGCAGGAGGGCTTGCATATGTCACGCTATTCGCTGCACGAACAAGCTTGCAGCTATGGCCGACGATCACACTGCTATGTAGATACGGCCAGGATGGGTACATTGTGAACAATGCCCAGACCGATATTGTCGCTCTAATAATAGTGCCAGCTCCTCAAAGTCGACCTCTCCCTCTATATCGAGACACCGGGTCTGCATCTGAATAGCATCCTAAACCAGGTACGGCAACCTACCTACCTAATATACACATAATACACACCCCCCCCTTTCGGCTAGGCACTAGCACGGGTGCCACAATAAATGGCTGCTTACTGCATATCCTGCCTCGCAATAACACCAACGACGTTAATAGGCCCCCACACCAACGAGCAAACACCGCGACTGGGCAGACCCCGAGGCCGAGGCATGTCTTCCCCAGAGTGGGCGTCACATTGCAGGGGCAGGGCGAGGTAACTATCGAATCAGGTGGAGAAAACTCATACAAATACGTACTAGAGAGCGATTCCCATGTTCGCGGATTGTTGCCATACTTCTTCGAAGGCCTTGCCAGAGTGCAGCTTCGCACAGACAGCACTTTGCTTCTTCCGAGCAACCGAGCCAACATGTTGAGTACTTTGGGTAGAGGCAGATCTATCATATCCTATTGATTTAATTACGGACACGCACATCGATTTCTCGTAGCTGAAGCATGTAGCCGGGCGACAGCCATTCGATGATGCGGACCGAAAATCGACTTCGCCTGCTGTTGAGGAGAAATATAATCGAAATAAAAAGTGCTTTTCTTAATTCCGAGGTTCTGAGCCGAGCTTTGTACTGTCAGCTACAATTCACTTTCCCATAAGCGCCATTTGCGAAAACCTAAGTGATAATATCACGATTCCCTTACACAAATTTGTTGACTTAAGACGTGAGACATAGTCTCACGCCAACGAATCAGAGTGACCCTAGCCACATCATGGCAGCTGAGCCGCAACCGTGCGTGTGCCGTTTCATTGAGGCGCATTAGAATAACCTGGTACCGAGCTACAAAGGCATGGGAGTTGGGAAGCTGTCCTACACACCCTTGGCACCCCGGCGCACTTAAAGTCGACGATATAACGAAAGGGTTCACCGCCCTACGGATTGGTAGAATTCTGCCTATCGAACATTGATAGAGATCGCATTGTCCTATCAGTAACCCGAGATCTTCTTTCCCATCCCCACACCGTTCACATTTCTATCTCCGAACGGTAACTAAGGTAGTGAGTGACTTGATAGAGTGATTCTTGGCACACACACACGCACATAACCACCTGGATATGCACACACATACACACATATTTGCACATGCACGTACGGGGCGCATACGCTAGGAAACAAAGCTATTCGAAACAATTCCCACGTCTGGGAACGGGATACGATGAGGGGCAGGAGGGGCTCCTGCAGTTGCTTCTCTATCTCAACGGTTTGCGGGACTAACCTGTGATTTCTACAGGTAAGGAGGGGGGAAAAGAATCATCTCCTGACTCCTTTTCATTGACGCACGAGCGAGCTGGCGCCTCCATTAGGCAAGTATAAAAAGGAACGGAGTCGGAGTACGTGGCGAGATTGGAACTCTACCCGTTCATTCATTAGTTTAGTCCTCCGGTAGATCCCATTAGTCTCTAATCCCTTATCCACTTCACTTCATTTCTATTCCATTGTTCGCTCGAACCCAAAGTCTACTGCATTCTTCCGCAACGAATTACCATCCATTGCCCCTCATCAACATAGAACTATTACATAGTATACGCACCTCTAAACCTACCTAAGTTCCGAACCCGAACCCCTTTAGAAAGTTCAAAACCATGGGCTCCGAATACATCCCCCCCATCCGCCTCGCGATTCTCGAGGCCGACACGCCGGTTCCCGGCGTCAAGGCCAAGTTCGGGTCGTACGGCGGGGTCTTCAAGCACCTCTTCGAGCGGGCGTGCGCCTCCCTCGACCCGCCGCAACCGCTCCCCGCGCAGCTCCAGCTGTCCTCGCACGACATCGTCAACGACCTAAGCGCGTACCCGGACCCCGAGACGATCGACGCCATCCTCATCACCGGATCTAAGTACTCCGCGTACGAGAACGACGAGTGGATCGAGCGGCTGGTGCAGTACACGCGGCGGTGTCTCGAGGGCGGGCGCGTCCGGGTCGTCGGCGTGTGCTTCGGGCACCAGATCGTCGGGCGCGCAATGGGCGCCGAGGTCGGAAAGAACATCCGCGGCTGGGAGATCAGTGTGACGGAGCACGAGCTCACGGATGAGGGGAAGAAGCTGTTTGGCGTGGAGAAGCTGGTCCGTCTCCCCGACCCTCTTATCACCTGCCCCCGTGCCATTGGATATGCTCTGATCAAGTTCTAACCCGCATATGCACCTAGGCCATCCACCAAATGCACCGCGATCAGGTGTTCTCGTTGCCCCCGGGTGCCGTCCCGCTGGCGAGTACCGACGTATGCGCCGTGCAAGCCATGCATATCCCGCGGCGACTCATCACAGTCCAAGGACACCCCGAGTTCACCGAGGACATGGTGAAAGAGATTCTCGAGATGCGCCGCTATGGTGGGATTCTCGGCCCGGATATCTTCGAGGACGGTATGCGCCGTGTCGCTAATAAGCATGACGGCGTCACAGTCGCTCGGGCGTTCCTGCGATTCCTAAGAGAGTAGGTGCGAAAAGGAAAGAAAGAAGAATACAAAAAAAACTATACAAATAACTTAGCTGATGAGAAGGGGGGACATGGAAGAGAGTGTTTTCGGATGGTCTAGCAGTCGGCCTTGAGATGATGCTAGTGGTCGTCTGGTCATCCTACGTTACCTAAGTGAGCCAGTACGCGTGATAGTATAGGGGTATGGCGCTTCATGGTGCTTTTTTGGAAGTGCTGTAGCATAGTTTACACGATGCTCTTTGGATGGCGTTGAAGCAAGTCATTCCAAAGGCGATAATCGCTGGACGGCTGAAGGTTTGACTATAGAGTGAGCAACACGGATATGTTGGTTGGGTTCATCGCCCACCGCTAGCTTTTCACGATACCTACCTACTTATGCCTCACGCAATGCTGCACATATTGTAGCATGTTACCATGAAACAACCAATATGAATATTGTGATGTTTATCATTGAATCTCTTATTGAATACATTCGTGTAAAGGCTTACTGAGCCATATCACGTGTCCATCCTTTCTGCATCCAATGCCATCATCCACTCCCCCATCCTATGAATATTATTCTCGATACCTACTAGAAAAATAGATAGATCCGGTCAAAAACACACCTCTGATGTAACGCAATGCTTACCAACGCCGTCCAATGCCCGTTTTAGGAATGTTGCCTCCCGACCCGTGGGTTCGGTATGAAAAAAAGCAATCTGCGCCCACCCCGCTCCCAAACGCGACCCAATCTCAGTCATATTAATAATAAATACCTTAGGCGCCGTAACATCCGTGATGGTAACATCACAATTGTCACGAAGAGTATATACCACGATACCATCGCATTTCAGTGTGGTGTGGGCCCACGCCTTTTGTGACAACAATGAAACTCATTATCATGCCCATTGCCGACCAATCCAAATGCACCATTCCAGAATGCCGATGCCGTTCCTGATGCGAATGCCAATTCTGATTCTGGTGTTGATGCAGAGCAGTCGGTGCCTAGGTACCTGACTGACATCCCGTTTATACCAAATGTGCAATGCTTGTTTCCGAGGAGTCCTCTTCGTCCAGCACGTCCCACCACTCTCTTGGTGCAAAAACTTGCTGCAAACCACGCCGGCTGACCCTCCGTCCTGTTGTTATAGTGGTCTCGTTGCCTAAGTTCTCTAGATTCTCTTCTTGATCTCTGCGGACGCGTGCTGTCCTTGCGTCGACGAATCTCTCCTCGCGCGTACGGCCTGTCCTCCGTTGCATTGGCCTCCGGATTTTGAACCTCAAAATTAGGCACTCCCAAAACCCGCCTCTCAGGTGCCGCCACGGCTTCTCCCAGGCACTGAAGAAGCAGCAGTCGGCGGCAGCCCCAATGCACATGCTGCCTATGCTCACGAATTGTAGGGCGAATGGAGGGTCACCGTTATATGACGGCTTGATTACGTACTCGTCGTTATAATTTGCCGTGTGTGACACGAACGGTACGATCCACGTTAGTAAATAGATGATCGGATACACGAATAAGAGGCGCAGCTGTCGCTGCAGCTTCTCGCGAGACCGGTGCACCGCCTCCTCTATTTCCCCTTGAGACATGGGCACGGAACACGACGAGGGAGTTTCGCTGTCGCCTTCCGGCCGTAGCGATCCACGCTGAAGAGCGCACATCATATTCGTGATAGAATCCGTGATGCTGTGAGAGCCAACCGACATCGACCGTTTCCAGGGAAGATGGTTATGACCTGGCTGGTGCGAGGAGCGTGGTGAGCTGTAATGGACGGGCTCAGGGGCACGGATTGGAATGGTGCTTGCCGCATCTGCCGATGGTGAATTTGGATCTGCTAGGGCCGACAAACTTTCTGGCCTCCTCCCTTGCGACTCGTCTGAAAGGTAGTCTTGGCTATAATTTACGGTCTTCCATCTGATTAGTCCTCTCTGGGAGTTTTTGGATTGCCTCGACGAAGTTAACGTGGGTCTGGCAAGATTCAAAGCGCTAGTTGCTGAGTCCAGTGATTGAGGGCGCCATTTCCGATCTCCATCCTTTGCCAGGATGTTTAGGGCTGGTCCTAGCAAGCCATCTACGATCGGTGGTGTTGCTGAGATACCGTCACTACTATTAAAGCGGTATTTGTGCTTGTGCATATGGTTCGGGGCATGGTTGTGTGCCTCGACAGTAGTTTTTTGGAGTTCGCCAAGTCGCCGATATCGAAGGGTGATATAGAGGTAGAGCCCCAAATAGGTAGTAATGATGAAGATGAAAATAATGTATCGGGGAATCCAGCTGAGCGCTCTACGGTACCAAGTAGGACGGATCGGTAGATAGCAGTGGGGTCCATTATTCTCAAAATGGCCACCAGTCATGGGCACAACCGAAGCCATGATGATGGGGACGATGGCCCAGATAGCGTACGCGATACGTCTATACGGATAGAGGCCAGTCGCACCTTTCGAACTTTGCGGGTTGAGTATAAACAAGGCTGTATGGATGGCAATCAGGAGAACAGCAAGGTCCGATGCCTCGATGCCAACGGTGAGGAAGAAGCCGGAAACCTGACAGAAGGCTGAACTCGAATCGGGAGATACTTTGGCAAAGAAAGCAATCGGACAGGTGACAAGCCACAATGCTTTGATCATGTCACTCTGAATCAAAAGCATTATTAAACTGGAATCTGTCAGCAGGCTCGGTACCACAATCCAATAACCATCCCAGATCTTTTACACCTACTCATGGCGGAAGCTCCTCCTCATTCGAACAAACCAATAAAAGGCACATAAGGCAGCCAGGACACTGATTGATGCTGCGGACAGAGAGATGTACATGACGGCGACCAGTTCTTGTTCGCTAGGGACGTTGCTCTGCGTGGAGTTACGCTTCGCGAAGATGATGCTGGGAGATGCTGCATCCGGATTTGGATGCATTGCTGTGAGAGCCATCTTTGCGATATCCGGGGTGGAGGCTCGAAGTGCAAGTGCAGTAGTGTAGAGTCCGACATGCTTCCAGCGAGTATATCAGATGAAGAGAACACGGGATTTCATGACTTGCAACTTCTGGTGAGGTGTAGTTGGTGATAGAGGATATCTCCCTACCTGAGGTAGAAATGGCCGAGGTGCAAAGGTATATGGCAGTGATCGTCTTTCATTGAATGGTGCAGAATCATGCTAATAGTCGTACCTTCGTGCTAGAGCAGAGATCCAAACCAGCCGGCCTTCCCTCGCGATTGAAGAGGAAGAAGCTGAGTAAATGACGGGTTGACTGACACTACCTAGGTGGGAAGATTTCACTTTCACTCCCTGACATGGATACCCGGGTATGTGCTGGTTGCGTGAAAGCGTGTCCTCTAGCTGTGATTCGTGCATAGAAGCGCTTAGCACAGGACCAGGACAAACGTTAAGGTTCCATGTTGCAGAACAGGAGTCTGGAGTGAGGAGTGAGGAGTGAGGGCAGGAAGTGTGGGCTTGATCTCATTTTCGGCTGCATCCAGCACAGCCAGCACATTGCAGTGGCAACCTCACAAGCTAAGGAATTGGCATTTTCAGGAATGCAGAACACCCGTGACGGATTTTAGTCGAGTGTGTTTATGATCAATACCCTCTGCTATAGGAAAATAGGAAGAGAAGGAAAAAAAAGCGGGGAAAAAACAAAAAGAAACCAAGAAGCTAAAAGAACAGTAAGAAATGCGTAGGAAATGCGTAGGCTCGACCATAATTTTCATGTTTGCGGTCTGCTTTTGTCATGGCGGTGAAGACGACGCAAGTAAACATGACCCGCGATACAATTCATACATGTATCGGTGTAAGGTTCACCCCCGTGAATGCATCCATTGGGAACAACCCTCTAAAACCTTGACCAAATGATGGACCAAGTGATGAGGCCCGAGTGACGCTCTGAGATTCAATGCCCTCCAATACTTACCTTACCGCTGTAACGGAGGATACGCCGGATGACTTTTAGCGGGCTGCACCTATGCGACATGCCCCCATAATTGTCTCCATTGTCCCCCATAAGCTATGATATTTCCGTATGTAACGGTGACATCCCCCCTCCGCTTTCGTCATAGCCCTAACCACGTAGCAAAGAATGTAGCACAACTTGGTGCATGCAAGCGAGATCTGGTGACCGTTGCCCTGGGACAATAATAATATTCCCCCAAAGCCTCCCCCAAGCTAGCGTAGCTTAGTAGCTTAATTTAGCTCCAGCTTCACCCCGCAAAATGCGACACTCCAAGGTCAGACCTCGCAACATACATGGAAATAGTTTCACATTTACTTCTCAAAGGAAACTCTTTCTCGTGCTATTAAGGTCAATATCACTATATCATGAGAGTTTTGCATCATCCTATCGTTTTCATCGTTCCTGCGAGCGGGGAACAATTGGTGTAGGTAGCTCACTGAGCTCACTGTACTACTTTAGGTACCTTGTTATACATGTACCTATGTAGGTAATCAACGGGTGCATCGACACAGAAGTACATAGAAGCTTAATTGTCCATTTTTCCTATTAAAGATTTAGAATTTGGGTCTAAGTCGCGACTATGGTCCATATGACCGTCGCGGGTTCAATGGAGTGAATTGCAATCAAAACCCATCAAGATCCCATTGTTTTGGGCAGGCCCCGGATTTCTTTGATGGCAAGGATTTCTTGCAGGTAAGTACAGGTACTTACTCCGTTGAAAAGGGGATGATATCTAACAGATGAGCTACGAAAACAATCAGCCGTAGAATTACGTAGAATTACTGTACCATAAAAAGGATTACACTTACATTTTCAGTAGCTCAAGTCTAATAACATCCTCTAAGGCCCAAGATAATCGACTAGACTTCGTCACCTAAAACTGAAATCTCAAAACTCTTAATTTCATCCCCCCTTACCTGACGGGAAGTCCTGCAAACCATCCACTAGAATTGATTACCTAACTAAACCATAGTCAGTGGCGAGTAGTTGCACATGCTCATAGAATATAGAATACGCAGAACTATTTTTGTAAACTAAATTCAGAAGTGGGTATATGAGGACTACAGACATGTACCTAGGTGCTGCCAGGTACAAATAACTCCTAATAGCGCTACACAGTCATTCAGGTTACTCAGTTTATCTAGGGCTCGTGTCGTGTTGTCCTAGTGCTGTTTATCGATCGCCTGGCACTAGTACAAGGAGAATAGAGTTCGATTTTATCAGCACAGTTGGTACCTCCTTGTTGGCTTGCTCTTTAGGAGATCATCAGAAATCGACGAGCCCAGGGTAACCCCGGAGGATCTTTGCCACAAAAGAGATAGAGAAGAGAATAAAAAAGAAATTTTACGGATCTACGTGTATAGATCAACTTCATTTCCTCGAAGTGCCATTCCCCGGGTTCGTTGTCATCTAACAAAAGTTTTTATCAATTAGTCAAGCATCCGCGAAAACAACAATCAATACTTACCTCTAGTGAAATCTCTAGATGGTCTATTGTATGTTTAAGGTCGGAACTCTTCCAATGATATTAATCGAGTCATTTTTCAAACTTGTTGTTTAATATGTCGGACAAAAAGCTATCATTAGTTCCGAAGGCCCCTGAATTTTGTTGATGTGTACAACACTTCTTGCATAACACGAAGTGAGACATCGTCTTGTGGAGAAGAGTTAAACTTCCATCGTCGTTGATCCCTATGTATGGGAATCTATTATTGGACATGCTATAGTTAATATGATATCACAAGCCCCATAGATGTTGAGAGAATGCCGAATCCCCATCGAGAAGCTGAATAAGGAGAATTCTAAACATTTATGTTGATAAAGACCATGCGACTCCCCTTTGCTAAACCGGGGATTTCAAATTTTCTACATGAAGGGAGTGGTAAGGTGTTGAATCCTTCTCTTGAATAATGTTTGTTGATATGATTCTTGTGGGATTTTGCAATTGAGACCCGATGGTATGGAGCATAGAACTTGACTCGCCATTAAACGGTGCTTTAACTTGTTATGCCATTGTCAACCACTTGTATACTCTATCCATGGGAGCTCGGGATGGAGATAGCATGGTTTTATTGCCTGAAATATGGTTATGAGAGTGGTGCAACGAGGGGGAGAAGGGCAATAATCTACTGATGTGTGAGACGAATACGATACTCTCTAGTTTTCTACCTCGCCTATGTTACCGTCTCAAAAAGAATACGGCATTGACATTCATTTTCTCATGCCTACGATTTACTACGTCACAAGGCATATATACTTTAGCACAGTTAATGATATTGTATATTTAAAGGTGAACAGTAAGAATAGTGAGAACCAGAGCGGGGGGTTGTAATAATATGTGGTCTGCCTGCCTATTGTTGGCCATGACCTCTCTCCCTGGTCCGTTTCAACATGTAAGGAGACTCAACTGCAGACTCAAAGCATGAAGTCGTCGTTGGGAATAGCTAAGTACAAACAGGTGAAGGCCCGTGGAAAAAAAAAAGAAAAAAAAGCCCGACAACTTAAAAATAGCCATCAGGAAAACATGAAGTCCTTGGGAACAACCTGGTTGGATAAAAGACCAACCACACGAAGTGGTCGACCTTAGGGTTAGGAAAGGGGGAGACGCGTTCATGGCGGTAATGAAAGTAGTCCTCGACGGAAGTGGACGTCGACGAGAGTAGTCGTGTGGTGGTAAATAGAGTGAGCGTCTCTTCAAATCCTCCTTCACCCCCTAAGCTTCAAGTATTGTTGTACCGGAGAGAAATGTGCTTGTGAAAGCCCGCAATCAGGAGCTCGTATTCTGTAGTTTCGCCAACTTATTGTCCCACCTGTCCGCTAACCTGGTCCACTTTTCGAGGACTACTCTGCTCGGCGACTTGAACTTGACACTTCCGTTCGTGCCTGGGACAAAAGCATCGAGAGAACCATGACTAAGTCCCAACTCGAGGACTCTTCGTGGCAAAGCCGTGGTCTCCATCTCCAAAAGAGTAACGCGTGATGCCGGACTAATCTTGCTTCTGTAGAAGTATCTAAATTTCCACTCGGTATCTCTTGACAAAACGGCATAGAGATTCTCCCATGATACGTTGGATGTATCCTGGCGGTCCCATTGCAGTTGGCACAATATCCCAACTCCTGCATCATCCAGGCGGACGTTGAGCAACCCGGCAAACCCCCAGTTTAGCAGCCCATTGGCATCGTACTTCGGAGTGGCGCGTTGAATCACACCCAAATCATCAGCAGGCGTCCGTAAGCTATGTCTTGTTCTTAAGGAGACTGGGCCAGGTGTGTCTTCATTTCGAATTTGATTGATGCGAGATAGCCCTGTGAAATGGAGTTCGGCGTTCAGTATGGCCTGTTGTATTCTCTTTTCGCAGTCCAAGTTCTTAAACCACTGGGGTGTGCCGCGAATTACCCTTCCTCGCCTCACCACTGCAACGCCCAAGTGTTAGCAACTACTGGGGTGACAAAGTAGAACGAGGTTGGACCATAGAAACAGGATTTGCACCTCAAAGAGAAAATGATGAAAGTACATAATGTTCAGCTTTAAAGATTTACTTACTTGCATTGTTAATCTCGAGCAACAAGTTACGATCAACTTGGGGTATGGTTTGCGGAAGAGAGAGCATTGGATTTCCCATCTGGAAGAGACGGCGTTCGTAAACGAGCTGGAGTCGGAAACATGATAGATTCCACGCAGACATTGTCTCGTCGTATTTGTTCGCAAAAATCAAGCACCTTTGCAGCCTCGAGAGTTCCCTTTCCTGTATACTTACTGTCAGGGATAACTCTCTCAGTTGCGTGTTTCGATCTTCAGTCTGAGCTCCATGACTCATGAGTGCTAGGACATCTTCGTCTGTCTGAACGCTATATACGCTCCTTTGAATACCTAGGTGGTCCAAGTGCCAAAATGATCTGCTATACTCACAGGCCTTCAGCTCAATATAGCGGATCGCTTCTCGGCGTTGGGGTGAAATAGCGGCCAGGTAGGAATGCATAAAAAGGATGCGAGAGAACTGGAAAAGGTTGATCTTGTAGAAAGGTTGGCAAATTTCAATGTCGACGTAGAAAAATCGACATGTACGGGCGAGTGAAACGACCGTCAAGGCTTCCTCGTCTGGTTCGAGATATCCGCGGACCTTCTTGGACTTGCCCCAGACGAACTTGTTCGAAAGCGAGACTACTGGCTGAGGCTCGATCGGATGGTCAACATACACGGCATACTCATAGATCGCCTGACGGACCTTGATAGTACGTAAGTAATAGTAACGATAGTAGCATAAGAAAATGCCTAGGATACATACTTCTACGGGAAATTTGCGAATGAAAGGCAACAAGGCATTTTGCTTCGATGCCTCATATTTAGGATGGTTTCTGTCCTCGAAGTCGACTGGGATCACGGTTTGAGAAGACATAATTTCGTGCTTCAAGAGAGGTTTTCCGAAGGTAAACAGGGTATTTGAAAACAAGTCGGCACTGCGCCTAGCAATGGGTGTTAATAATCGGGCATAATTCGGTGCTAGAAGAGTAGAAAATAATGTTAGCGCAGGAAAGGTGTCGGCGCCAATATACACCATCAAAAAGAGAGCATAACGGACACCTCCTTCTGTCTTGCTTATAGGAAGTTCTTGTTGTAGTATAATTGGAGGAGGTAGTTAAGGAATCTCTGGCTTGAGAAGTTAATAAAAGAAATCGCGATACTTACCTTGGATGGCATTCGTCAGTTTGGTTAGCCGTAATGGCGTAATGTTTAATGTTATCTCTGGCTATACGTGGGAAGAATAGGGAGATGGAAATGTCGATTTGGACCAGAGACAATGTAATAGTTTGAGGTTTTCGAGGTGTTGTAGGTTTCAAGATGAGTTGAAATGTGGAAGGCCAGAAAGATGAGAAGGAAATCAGAAATTTGGGAGTAAAAAGAGTAACTAATTCCAGCAAGCTAATGACTGATTGCACCGCTTTTCCCCAAGTATAGGTACCTACCTATAGATAGGCAGTCACTGAAGTTGGCAGGAGTGAACCTATGCTAGCCTGCAATTAGGTAGATGATACGATGATATCTAAGCCTTCTCTTATTGTGTATATTGGTCTCTACGTTCTATTTGTTGTTTACCTAAACCGATTTCTTATAAGGAATCAAAAGTCATCCATTGTAGTAACGAATTCTTAAGGTAACTAGCCATGGACCCGTCCAGGGAATAAATCAATTACGAATAGGTCACGTTTGTTGCGCTGGATGATCAATATCGCAGTAAGAGTTTCACGGTGATACAGGTAGTCTGGGGATGAACGTTCAATGTGTCAATAGGAAGCTTACGGGTATAGACTGTCATGTAAGTTGATATTTCTCGGTGTAACACTGCCTTAAACGTACCCCAAGTGTCTAGTATTAAGCAATGTGCGAACAATAAAATCTTCGTAAACAGCACGGGTTGTCAACTAGTTGACTTGGGCGGTCCGTAGTGGTTGACGTTGTGAAGTACAAATACGGTAGTTAACTATCTATCTAATTATCTTCTTGTGATTTAGTTAATCTAATAATAAGACATTTACGATATGCATTACTTTATATGTTAGACTATTTGGTTTATTAGAGTTATTGCTAAGATAGGGGTACATGGTCCGAGTGGATGGTCATTAGAGAATATAAATTGTCGGTCCTACGTCGTATATCTATGACTGCCCTTCACGTACGCATCACTTGGCTAGGGGCATTTGGTGATAAGACGCTTCGATCTAGATATAATTATTGTAATACCTTTAGATATCTTACTAGGTCGCTACGTTATCACTTCTTTTCCCTGTATCGTTAATTGTTAAAGCAGTTGTGGAACTAAATAATGCACATTCAAGGAAGGCAAATTACGATTTTATTGTAGTGTTTATGGCCTTTGATGAATCTCACTGTGCTGGCTCTCTTCTACCTCTCGCACAAATGGATAGCTTATCAATACATGGAGATAATGAATAGATTCTCATTGGAAATCATTTTCATTCGAGTAATTAAATTGGTTGCTAACATGATAATTGCGATATGACAGAATTAGGGGTACCTATCATCCATCGTCACTTAAATAGTGCATATGGTAGATGATTTCAAGGTAGGCCTGGGGATTACGAGTTATCGTGTACCTACCTACCTACCTATGTATGCTAAATTGAGCCCACGTTTCTATTGAGGCTCAACAAGTCTGCACATCATGAAGTCCACGTAATTGAATATCCATCTATTGACTATCCTTGTTCTTACATAAGGTAGTAGTCGCATGTAGGTCATTTTCCTTACCCTGTCTCAGATCTGTTTCAGCAGAGTCCCCCTAAAATGCGCTCTGTGGTACGATGGTTCCTTACTCCCTCTCCTTAGATCCACCCAACAACATTTTCTTCCGCAAAGTGATCTACAGAAAGATAAAAAATAAATGGGATCAAGCGAAATATATAGAAGGTATAAATCTCTAAGTTCATCACTTATTATGAACATATCCAAAATACAAGGTTTTGTTGTCTTCAATAGAGTGCTGCGCTTAGGGGACGAAGCCAAGCATTTACACCACTAGGGGGGTCGCTTTGGTAGCTTGGTAATTGTTTCGAATCCACCTGATGGCGGCCCCTCGAGATGGGAAGCCTCAAGAATCGACCGATTATGGGCTGAGCGACGACAACTTCAAGTCAGAGGGAGGACTAGGGTTTCAAACTGCACTGCTTTTGACGCTTTACTATATAAATTAAACATGACCCAGTGGTGTCGATCATGTTCATCGTAGTCTATTCAATTGAACATTCACGTCATACAGCTCTCAATGCCCTTTTTAAAAAATACATTGTAGAAAGAATATCTACTTAAAATACCTGCCACTACCATTTTAGATCATGGCCGCCATTGATACGCAACTAATTACACGGGAGCTACCGCAGCTAGTCGCCCGCGAAATGAGCCACATGAGCATCATCATGAAGAGGGAGGTAGATCATCGAGCAATAGAGACGCTATTAGTTGGCAAGTACTCATGTTCTGTCTACTGATTATTGCGCTAATATCTTTGTCTTGGAACAGCACTTACCTGTATTTTCGGCGTCGGCGGTTGGATGTACTGGATGATGAAACAGAAATAGTTGAACAAAGGGGGAACGCAATACCAACAACGTTTACCATGAGCAAAGTCCCATTCCTTCTAAGGGAGAGGCCAAGCGTGCAGCATCCCGCCGCGCTTTGGGAGAGGGAGATGATGCACTTTCGGTGTCTGGAACTCAACATCGTACCAAGGTTTTCACCTAGCGGACGTATCACAACGTTAGACCTCGATGTGTCCTCGATTAAAGGCTATGTTGGATACACCGCCTACGCGAATCTATACTGGCTATGTCGGCAGGCAAGCTATGGGTATCAGGGATAGCGTCATTCACTTAGATAGGACATCGGTTGGATGCAATCTTAGTTGCAAATCGTCCATAGACACGGCCGTGCCGTAGGTTCAACATAGCTTAGAACTTCAACGGCATACAATGTTAGAGCAAACAATATCATAATGTATAACTAATGCACTAAGCCTATCCATCTTTCCTTCTCATAGTTGTCGAGCTGTCTAGCTTGCAATCTAGGTCCGCATACATTAATAATCTAGGCTAAGCACGCCTTGTCGGAAGTAAACTTTCCAAGACTCTTCTATCATGTCTTTATATAGCACTACCACTAAATCATTGGCGCTTCATGCCAATCTCGCCTCATCTTTAGCGCCATTTCCCCTACTTAACAGCCCGCATTTGATATCCTCTGGGAGATTAGAGTTGTAAGATTCTTCCTGGTGAGTACCCTTGTTGGAGTTAGCATTCGAATATTTAAGTTCGAATTTGTAACCCCTTTGATGATAGGGGTTGTATTTGTCCGTCACATACAGTGGTCAAATGTGGGTACAGCAGATAATTTTCTTTGTTTATATTCTCTAATCTGAGCATACCTATTTATCATTGACTTCCAAGCACACCTTAGAAAATGTAAAGTCTTCTTCATGGCGCCACCAACCTGCGTCATACCTCCACAAGCTCAATCCGAGCGCTATGCCCGGACAGCCCCACGGCCCTAGCTCTTTGCCAACGTTTTCGAGACATCTCTTTACTTTTTCATTATCGTTGACCTTGTTCATTAGAGTGTAGTGACCACGGAATCTGCCTCGGTCCTGCCGGCTTAGCACGTCGTGCCATTTCTCCTGGAGCTCCCTCATTATGCCGTCCACTGGCTGTAGGCCGGTTACCAACACCCCCACACCGCCCCGACCCATCTGTATCGGTGGTCCCACCGCGCAGATCCCAATGGATGCTGTCCGGGCCGCTACTGCGGCAACATCGGCCCTTAGTGCGGGTATCAGAGAGCCTGGTAGCGCTCGGAAGAGTGAAATGTGCGCAGAAACCCGGAGTAGCGCCGGAGGATAATACCTCTCGCGCAGAGCACACATGGCCTGATGATGCGCACCATCTGTCAGTAGTGTGAGAACGTAGAACGTCTCTTGCCCTTCGGGGATGGAAGTCTGCGGCCTGTGATTTGGGTGTCGTGTGTTAGGGGTTGCTGCATATAGTTGTGAGGCAGCGGCATAGACTCCCGCAACGAGTGTCGAAGTGGTTGGTTGGCCTCGCGGGATGGATGTGGCGTTCATCCTTAAGATTTGTGGGAGATAGGTGGAGATAGACATTGAGTGGATATGTAGCGACAGTAAAGCCGAGTACCTATCATATGAAATTGTTTGGAATGTGTTACACTCAATGTTACTGATACCTAAGGTACATAGGTAGTGAGTGTATTTACACAAGGAGTGCGGGTTCGATGACGTTAACGACCGCTAGGGCTAACAAGTCTACTGTTACTTACGCCGAGATGACTAATATAAGACTCCGGTGATAGCATGAAACCCCGAATAATACGGCAACGAAACGAGGACAAGAACGAGAGACAAGAAAGGCACACACTAATACATCGCGAACGCGTCGAATGTTGGGGGTTTTCTTCGGCCTGCTGGATTTGACACATCGGTGAATCGAACTCAGAGTTACTAGGAAGGAAAGTTATATGCCAGCATTTTCGGCTTGTACTATTGTCATTAGATGTACCTAGGAAATCAGAAGACAGTGAAAAGGGTTAGCAAGTAGGAAATTCCGCGGCTGTTGCTTTCTCAAGCTGACCCGACAAGGGGATGTGCACTTTGTTACTACGAGAAAAGGGAGGAACGTACAGCAGATGGTAGAGGATGTAGAACCGTGACCAGCGAACAGAAATAGGAGGATTTGCACGGTGAGCGCTTGTCAAATTCCTTTCCGATATAGCTGTTCATCTAGTGGCTGTTATGCCATAATCAACATAGTTAGATGACAGAGTCGCCGTCTTTCTTCTCGTGGGCTCGGCACAGGGCCTTCAATGCATCTGGCTGCTGTCTGTCTTCGGGTAGCGTTTTCATGATGGTACGTGGAGGATCGCATCAGCAAAGGCACCCATGGATGCAGGAGTTGAAATGGTAACATTGCTTGCTGGCACAGGTGGTAGAATATAAACCGGGCGCGAATGCCTTTAATTACCATACGAACGAATAAGCTGGCGCAAATGACTAGAGCGGCTCGAGACTGTCTATGGTGGCGGGGTGTTGCGGAAGAGCCTAGAAGCAAAGGGAAAGGGTGACATAAATCCAAAGAGAGAAAAAGAAGGAACTATCTACTACCAGTAAAATAGGACAGGACGACGAAGATGAGAAGAGGAATAAAAAATGACAGTTCGTTTGCACATTTACCTGCATCAATTACATGTCAACCGGTAATGCGTTCTAAGGCGCAAGGAGATACCTACTGGGGCACTGTTTCGATAGGTACCTACCTACCTAGGTACCTAGGGTGGTATGGGGTCATAAGCCACTGTAACAGCTAATTTCCTCAGTTCTTCCCCTGTAGCTTTGCTGCATGAGCTACCTACCTAGGTACGTGTAGCGAGCAACTTTCTTTTCTAGGTAGGCCAAAATTACCTACATAGTCTCTAATTCCGTACGCATTGTGATGTGCTTCCCAAGGAAGTTTCTCAAGTAGGACCATGAGAAAACCGAAGACAGCAAATTCCACGGAGGCTTGCCATACCCTTTCAGAGAATCCGTGTACTCCGTAATCGAAGATTACTTCCTTAGGAGACTCCCAGCAAGCGACGTGATCAAGCTAGAATTGACGTAGCCATGCCGCGCCATGCGTCAATCGCGACCTCAGTTCCGCATCGTGTATGCGTGCAGAATACCTCCTCGTCAAGGGGAGCACATATGGCAGGGAGAATCGGGGTCGGGATGAAGCCTAGGCCAATCGCGACAATAATATAGAACCACACTCAATCAGCCGTGTGCGAACCAGCATCGAGGATCAGGAGAAACGATCTACACATAGTGCGCGCTTGGCCGCCGATGGCGTCGGTGATGCGCGGCAGCGCTGTTGTGAAGATGAGGACATCGAGCGATCAGACGCGTACAGAGACACAGCACCAAGATGACGACCCAGAGGACCAACGACGGCGAGCCAGGTGATTGAGCTGAGCTAAAGTATTTAGGTATTAAATGGTTCTTAAAACGCAAGATAAAATATGCATGGGTTGGTCTAACCACAGCCACGTTTTGTAATTGCAGCCAACTTGTCTAGAACAAAGCATCTCGTACTTTCGGATATCAACCGGGAACATACCAACTAAACCCGCCCGCTAGACTTCAATGACTTAACCATGTTGGCAATATCCTCCCTTACGATGTCACGACCTGCGGCTGGTCACAACACTTGTTGGTCCTCAGTGCCCGAGTCGAAAGAAAGGGACTGAGGCAGCGCTACCCCTCATCTAGCAAGGGAGTGTTTTTCTTATTGCTCAGCCCTATCATCTAGTTCTCAACTAGAATTGGAAGTTTTATTATCTTTAATCCAATCTTGTCGTGTTTGAAACCACCCCTCATCCTTTAGAAGCCTCTTTGCAAGTACTTCTCATTTAAAATGGCCACTCCATTTATACCGAAACAAGCCGTCAAGTTCGACGGCGCCCTTCTCCAAGAACTTCAAGGCAATGTCAGTGATACCATCGCAAGGGACCTACTCAGGGGGGAATTGCCACCCCTCACCGCGTCGTCGGTAATCCACGACAATGGATGCGGCTATGGCGCCGTCACCATGGCTATTATGAACACCAACCCACCAGAAGGCGTTCAAATATGCGCCACCGATGTCAACCCCATGTTTATGGCTGAACTTCAGGCAAAATTGGCGGAAAACTCATCTTGGCCTGTCAAGCTTCAGACCATGAATGCCTGCAATCTTACCTTTCCGGACAACACCTTCGATCTATCCATCACAACGTTTGTGTTTCCAGCCTTAGAAGATGATGTTGCAGCTGCATCCCATATTTTACGGACTTTGAAGCCTGGAGGAACTGGCGTTATTGCCGTGTGGAAGGAAATGCCATGGCACGTCGCTTTAGAAAATGCGCACCACAAGACGCGTGGCGCGGATGAGCGGATGGCGCCATTCCTGAGCAAGAACTGGTATAAGAAGGAGAAGATAGAGCAAGTGACCAAAGATGCGGGTTGGAAAAATGTCAAGTTTGTGGAGAAAGCGGCGTGGTTAAACCTAGGTCCTGACCTAAAGCGATGGGCCACTATTGCTTGGACTTTTCTGGCCACGCCGGTTGGGGGCTGGAAACAGCGAGATGAGGACAAGTGGGATGAGGCTATCATCTCTATAGCAGAGGAACTGCGTCAAGGGGACTGGTACAAGGTTGAGGATGGTGTCCACAAAATTCGCATGGTAGCGGATGTTCTAATTGCGCAAAAATAAAAGGGGCATTTTCATGCACGGAGCAGAGGTTCTTCTGAACTCGGTCTACTTGAGAAGTTCAGAATGTTTGAGTGTAAGATTTCATCATTGTTTGCTATTATAAAGTGACGTAGAGGCTTACACGTAGAAATGCACCAAAAATATCCACTGCCGGCATGTCGTGGCCCGCCCGGCCCTACGATCAGATTAAAAGTTTCATCAAGACGAGGTACTGAAAATAACAAATTTACCACCTATATCTAACGCCACGAAAGCTCTGAGTTGCATGAAATGGCATTCTATAATCATGGCTATCTACCTAGGTACCTATGTGAGCAAAGCACCCCCGCCACAGCCTGTTCATCAACACCTACAACTGATCGGTTAGGCAGACCGTTAACTGTAACATGACAGCTGCTTTTGCCCAATGATTCGCCAATAAATCAGATAGCCTTGTAGGATCATGCGATAAAGGATTTACCGCCTCAATGAGGGGGCAGGAGGCCCTTTTTCTCTTTCTATTATCCCCCAAAACACTGTTCCTTAATGGACCCATTTTCTATCACTGCCAGCGCCGCTGGCATCATTTCGCTTGGCCTTACAGCCTCGGGCGGACTTGTTCGATACTGTAAAGCATTCCAATCTCAAAATGCAAATCTCGCCCATCTGACGCGACATTCCGAAGAGCTCGAATCCTTTTTAAAGTTGATTGAAAACCAGACCGCAACGCCACAAAGCCCCAACGGGGACATCGATAGCTTACTGCAAAAATGTCGAGATGCTTGCGATACCTGCCTCCAAGATTTCAAGCGGTTGCACGCCAAATATGCTCGCTCGAGACTTGGCAATAACTTCAAGGATCGTAGTCGGAGGCTTGTACAGAATCTGAAATATCCCATTGATAAAGAAAAATTTGATGGCTTCCGATCTCAACTCCGGGAGTTACAGCATGCGGCGTTTAAATTCTACGCTGACATCTACCGTGTAGTGATGTTATGCGAGACATAAGAAACATAACGATTTCTGAATTTACGAAGATAACAAATGCTGTAGAGTCGGTAGGAAAACAGCTCCAGTCATCTATCTCTCATACCGAGCAAGGGGTAACCAGTGTAATACGTGATGGCATTGACCAGCTGGAGTCTTCCTTCAAACGGGGTCTTGGGGATACCGAGAGGTATCTGACCGCATCCCTAGACGGAAATATGGATGTCTTATCTAGTCAACTTGCTTCATTAACCGAAGACCAAAAAAATCATACATTATCTCTCCAGGACAACATCGATCGAGCGCTGCAGCTCCAACGGGAACGTATTCTGGAGTCATTCATCCAAGCTCAAGCTAAAACCTCTCAAATCGGTAGTCCAATGACGTTGGCTAAGCCGCGCACCGCCCACACTAGTTGGGAGCGAAGTGTCAGATGGGAAATGTCCTCAGAGATGCCTGTACAGACCATTCTTGACTCAATCTGCAAGTGCCCCGGAATGCGACAATGGCGCTTAAAGGGGAAACATCAAACGGGCTGTATATATGCCTTCAATAATCGGAAAAAGCGGACTTTCTCTCTCTCTCTGAAGCTTCAAGCTTTCCAGCGCCAAATCACAGCAATGTGGGAATTCGAATACTCTCAACTGGCGTGGGGGCGAGACTGGCGAATTAACCGCAATTTGACAATCCGATCGACAGTGCCTTGTAATTCTCCTGCATTCTTAGCAGTAAAAAAGCTTCGAAGCGTGGTGAATGAAACTACAACAGCACGAGAGCTGGCAGAAATATTCCGCGATTGTTTGCTTCAGTTGCAACAGATCTTTGCAAATGGCGAAGGATGGCCGACTGACATAGAGTCAAATGGGCGGAATCTATTACACGTACGTCTCTATCATGCACCATTTACCTAGGTAGACTTCATTTCCCCGATTCGATTCCAAATAACATTGGCTAATAGCATACTAGATTGTTGCTCGGGATATGGGTTCTGAGTTACGAATGACCGACGAGCATGCAATCGTTCTCGTGCAGTACATAAACGCTTTAGTACAGATTGGTGTGCCGATTAATAGTACATCTATCTCTGGCCGGTAAGGGGCTCATTTCATATACCGATACTGAGACCTACCTACGGAGCACAGACTAACGGTAGTTGAGGTCCCCTCTCTATTCCATAATGGGCCACCTTCCTTCCTCTACTTCCAATATAACTGCTACTGCGCTTATAGTCAATGGCTTGCTAGAAATGGAAGCCATTCTTTCAGGGCAGATTTATAAGCATACGATGGTTAAAATCTTGCAATTAAGGATCCCCGAATTATACGAGCGTACGTTTCAAACCGCGTTTCTAAAACTGCTTGTATAATGAAAACTAATAGTATCCTAGCGCTGGATTGCAATGAGTTATTCCATGCGGTGCTTCACAATAGCGAATCTGTCGTCGTACGCCTTCTTCGGAGCGACAGCTTACCCTTATACAAACGTTGTAACTTGGGGAGAACGCCGCTTCACGTGGCCACCACATGGCCTAGAGGCCTCTCAATTATACTTTAACATGATGGCGAGATGATTCAATCTATAATAAACCAAAGACATGAATGGGGACATACCGCGCTCGACTATGCCATTGAGTTAGAAGAAGCAGACTCCATTGAGTACATGCTTGATGCAGGGGCAAGCATTTGCGAAGGAACGTTCGGGGCATTTTTCGGAGAACAGCTATGCACAGCACAAACCTTGGGAGTCGTTCGCAACCTAGTTGAGTCTCTTGCTCAGCAACGAAGGGACTTATTATGGCTTGCACTACAAAACCTCACCACCGAAAAGCTAAGGAATTTGGGCGTACAGGGGGATCTACTTCTCGATACCAAGGCCTTTGATGTCGTGAAAACTCTGAGGCAACATCAGATTCTAGTACCCACAGCCTACGATCTTCTCACACCGGGCTCAGTTTATCACTGGAGTAGCATAAACCCATGCCTAGCTCAACATCTGTATAATGCTGGATTTCGGGAAACGAATGCAAGAGTTTACGGATATACCCCACCAATGCTCCTGCAATTTTGGCATCGTAACTACATCGAACAGATGTATTGGTTTTTTGATCACGGGGCCGACCTGTATGCCTCTATCCCTGAGAAAGCTAGTCTCGCCAATAAATCGACATTCTACGACTCTTCAGAAGTTGAACCGTCTCCAGTATATCCACTCATCCACTTGTTTGCGTATAGAACCGGATCCTATCCTAAAAAACTCGACGGAGAACAATCCTCTCAATTGTCAAGGCTGATCCAAGACACGGCTACAGATACATGTATTTGCTATTGCATGACTGGAGACTCGGGCTGCACCACGGCATCGAAATATGCCCACGGTGCTTGGCACTGGGGGATAGGGGAAGATGGTTTCACAGAGATGGAGGGTATGAACCAAGAGCTACTCAAAGCCATATGGCAAGCCGAGTTGCCATTATCTAAACACAACAATTATAAGCCAGCACTGGACATCATCCGTATGATTACATTTGAGATGCTCGGCATGAAACATACTTGCTGTTCCTATTCAACACCTTGTGACCTTGAAAATATTAGGAAATATGGCCTCCTTCGTCTCATGGATCCAACCGAAGTTGAGGAAATACGAGAGGAGGACCGATATTTGGCGGGACAGTTAGGGATTTTGATGAAGGAGTTTGAGGTAAATTTCCGAGATTTGGATATGCTACTGGGCCAGTTTATGCAGGAGTATTGGTGGCCTAGGATGCGGGAGGTGAAGGAAGAAGACAAGCTGTCAAGGGAGGATGTCCAAGCTATAGAAGAGATTGGTGTCGTATTAGATGAGCCATGAGGTTTCCTTGGTGTTCTGTTTTGTTACATTTTATGATAGGTATATACATAGGTACTGTTGTAGTCAAGTGTTTCTGCTTCTAAGTTGCTTAGGAGAAACGAATTATTTTATAAACTCTAAATTGGTTAACTAAAAGCATCAGGGTTATGATGTAGTCTTGATTGCGTAACTCATTCAGTGCATTCCCTTTTTAGCATCTCCTGCCACTGCCGAAGAACGGGTAAAGCAGCCTCGCTTAGCCCCAGAATTTAGTGGACAGTGACCTGGACGATAGAGGAGAAAAGTGAGAATTATTTCACAAAAAACAGCAATGGGATTGTCATGATAGAAACCTCAAGAGTGTACTTCGTAAATCCATTATTGCTATGAAATATCCAGTTTGAACATTTGTACAAAGTTGGGTTTTTCGCAAAAAGGGGAAAAAGGGAAAAAAAGGGGGAAAAATAAGGGCAATTGCTGCCCCACTTCCCAACCACACCGAAGATCAGATTGCGTGATTGATTGACTCCGCTTCAACTTTCACCTCATCAACATTTTCGAGGATAATATGGTATCAATCAATTGATACATCTGCGTCTACGAAATGTCGACGACACCAGAGCCAGAAGATGGAGCCTCGAGGCCTCTGCTAGCCGATCAAAGGGAGTCGCAGAATGACGGCTCGGCGGAAGATGCTGCCCCGCCATCCGCCCCGGCTCGCGATGGTGGCACGTTCACTAAAAACCTCGGCGCTCTAGAAGCTTTCGCTATCGTCATTAGTATAGTTATCGGTAGCGGCATCTTCACGTCCCCTGGATCCATAGACACTAATGTTCCATCTCCGGGTGCGGCCTTGGTCGTCTGGTTGATCGGTGGGGTACTTGCGTGGACCGGTGCTTCCACTATGGCTGAGCTGGGAACTGCGATTCCCGGGGAGGGTGAGTCAGACCTATATGCTGATGTCAAATATCAATGCAGATGATATACAGGGACTGATTTATGTCATAGGCGGAGTCCAACCATATCTCCAGTACATTTTCGGCGACGTCTTTGGCTTCTTGGCTGCATGGACGTGGATTGTAGCCGTGATGCCGGCCACGCTTGCCATCCTCAGCATCGTATTTGTGGAAAGCATCTACTCTGCGCTAGGCGTGACTGACCAGGCGGAGAGGATTGAACACAAACTGTTCTCCATCCTGATTCTGGTCGTCATCAGCGTTGCGAACTCTATCAGCACTAAAGCCAGTACTCGGTTGAATAACTTCTTTGTGGTCACCAAGTTCGTCAGCATTGCCGCAATTGTTATTGCAGGCATAGTAGTGGCGATACTGCAGGCTACCCATCCGAAGAGGGATATCGGGGGGAGAGACTGGTACAACAAACCCTGGTTTGGTAACCGGGAAGTCACGAATCCGGATGGGAGCAAGACAGATTGGAACGGGCTAGGTGAATGGGAGATACTTGGTCATTATTCCGCAGCATTATACGGAGCCTTGTGGGCCTATTCGGGGTGGGATAAGGTGAGTTTAAAATGCCCCGAGACTTGTCGAGTACGAGACACTCAAGTGATCTAGGCAATCTACGTCTCAGCTGAACTGCGATCGCCAGCGCGTCAGCTCCCCCTCGCCATCAATACTGCCGTCCCGACGATCATACTCTGTTTCATTACAGCAAATGCAGCGTATTATATACTGCTTCCCTGGAACGTTATTTCAACGACAGATAGCGTAGCTGTGGTAAGTATGATGCCCATAACATATACGAGGTCGCTACTAACATGCCCCTGAAAAGACTGCAATAACCCGCCTCCTGGGCCGTGGTTTTGGCGTCCTTGCCGCCATCTTCATATGCTTGGTCGTCGCCGGCTCCCTGCTCGGCAATTCATTTGTCGCAGGTCGCATGGCTGTCGCCGCGGCAAATATGAACTGGTTCCCTCGCATCTTCGCCTCCGTTGGTCGCATTGGAATGAAGCCCAGGACAGATGAGCCAGGGTCGTCTGATGATACACCAAGCCCTCCGCGTACAACGAAATCGGACGCCCCTATTAACGCCATCATGCTTTCAGCACTCCTCTCGGCCCTGTACATCCTCCTCGGAAACTTTCGCGCATTACTAACTTTCAACGGTCTGGGCGAATATTCCTTCTTTTTCTTGACCGTACTCGGCGCGATTGTCCTGAGATTTCGCGAGCCCGAACTGCGACGACCATACAAGCCGTTCATTCTCATACCAGCGATCTTCGCTGTGGTCAGTGGGTTTGTAGTCATTAGAGGGGCATTCTTCGCCCCCGTGCTAGCCCTTGTGGGAATCGTTGTTTGGATTATAGGTCTGGGATTCTACTGGGTTAGAAAACGATTGGCTAGCCGACGAGTAGAATGATCTAAAAAACGAGGGGGGTCTATGATATAGTGTAATACGAAGACAAATGGCGTGCAACATCTCTAAAATTCAGTTTCTAGAAGCCAGATATTTACGACTGACAGGCTGAACCCGACACGGATTGTGTGCTATCTGAATTATGGACCGATACTTTAATGCTAGGTGCATAGTCGGTACCTAAGCCACGTGTGGGTAAATCGAGTCGCCCAGTACTATTAGTGGCCGAAGTGGCTTGACACCCTAAAGCTATAGCGCTTAACCACCTAAGCTGCAGTGGACGAGCCACTGTCGGTTCATCACCTACTTAGGTACCTACAGATACAGTACGATCTTCAAGACCAAGATTTGAGTGACAACAAATCCTACACAGGGAAGACTTTATCGTCAACGTTCTCTCGAAATCTTTCACGAGCGCCGATACTCATGGGTGGATATAAAAGAGCCTATTCTCGCAATGTCTACAAATTTAAGTGTCTATTAAGTGTATGTAGGAGATCTCAGCCCGGCTCAAGAATTACGAATGCGTCGCCTATTACATCACCACCAAACATGAGTTTTGGATGTGCACCTATCCGAGATGTTGGAGATCAAATGATTGCCAATGACTAGGTAGGTAGGTACCTAGTTATGATCGAATTGCCTACATAATAAAAACATGTTTAAGAATGGAACCGTACCAGTCGTGCTTGATGGTTGAAATAGACAGGGGAGGTTGATATTTCAATCCGGATCGCGATGCTAGCAATGTGCCATTGAATGTCAATAGTAAAGTTCTCCTGAATTGTGAGTTTTGCCTCATAAAGCCCCCTTAATGAAAAGGGGGGAAGGGTCTTATGGCCGTATAAATTTCAGTAATGAAATAAACTTGTTTATGAAATGTAATGAAATGAAATAACGTCAATGATGCATCAAAAAGAGTAGAAAGTTGAGAGGGCTACAAAACAGGTTAGTTTCTCCGAAATAGGAAATTTTTGTACCCTGCTATCTGGAGCGTTTTTATTGGTTGGGAAGGAATTTAAAGAGTATGATTCGTGGGAGGTGCATGAAGGTGCATGCCAAGGTCGCACTAATGAAAGGATGCACCCAATCGAAAATTTACACTCCTTATCAGAATTGGGGCAGGAACATAGAAAATGATGATTGGCCTGGGCTTACCCGGCCGGAGTAAAAGGTCCAGTATGAGTAGTAGGGCTGGAGTGGCTGGAACCAGGCAGTGTGGCTGGAGTAGCTGGAATCCGCCAGTATGGCTGGAATATCTGAAGTAGCTGGAATAGCTGGAATAGCTGGAATAGTTGGAATAGTTGGAATAGCTGGAGTAGCTGGAATCAGCCAGTATGGCTGGAGTAGCTGGAATAGCTGGAATAGCTGGAATAGCTGGAATAGCTGGAGTAGCTGGAGTAGTTGGAATAGCTGGAGTAGTTGGAATAGCTGGAGTAGCTGGAATAGTTGGAATAGCTGGAGTAGCTGGAATAGCTGGAATAGCTAGAATAGCTGGAGTAGCTGGAGTAGCTGGAGTAGCTGGAGTAGCTGGAGTAGCTGGAATAGCTGGAATCAGCCAGTATGGCTGGAATAGCTGGAATAGCTGGAATAGCTGGAATAGCTGGAATAGCTGGAATAGTTAGAATAGCTGGAGTAGCTGGAGTAGCTGGAGTAGCTGGAGTAGCTGGAGTAGCTGGAATCAGCCAGTATGGCTGGAATAGCTGGAGTAGCTGGAATCAGCCAGTATGGCTGGAATAGCTGGAAAAGCTGGAAAAGTTGGAATAGCTGGAATAGCTGGAGTAGTTGGAATAGCTGGAGTAGTTAGAATAGCTGGAGTAGCTGGAATCAGCCAGTATGATTGAAGTATTAAAATTCATACGGCCCCTTACTGGCGACCTACACCGATAGGTGTAGCGTAGCCGTGGTATTTATAGATTCATAAGCGGGTAAACTTAAACCTTAGCGTCAGGGTGGGGGTAATGGTAGTTATAAAAATGTTATTTATTATATTAAACGGTATTTTTATAATAAATATTTAATAAATAATTTAAAATATATATAAATTAAATATTTAATAATTTTAATATTATATTATATTAATATTATTTAAAATTAAAATATTTAAAAATAATTAAATTATAAATTTAAATAAATTATTTATTTTTTATTTAAAAAATATATATTATAAAATTATTATATTAAATAATTAAATTATTTATAAATTTAAATTATTTATAAATAAAAATTATATATATAATTAAAAAAATATATATATAAATAATAAAATAATTAAAAAATAATTAAAAAATATTTATTAAAATATTTTTTATAATAATATATTAAAATATTATTATAAATTTTATATATAAATAATTATATTAATATATATATATATTAATTAATAATTTATTTAATAAATTATAATTTAAATAAATAATATTAATAAAATAATTATTTTATAATTTAAATTTATAAAATATATAATTTAAATATAAAAAAAAATAAAAAAATAATAAATAAATATTTTTTTATAATAAATATATAAAGTAAATACTTATTAACTAACTTTCGTAAATTTAAATAACAAAATTAAAAAATAATAATAAAATTATTTTTTATTTTTTACCCCCTTTAATTGAATCGCGCATAGACCGCTTAAAACAGTGTAAGCCGCTCAGCATTTAAAACGCTTAAACGCTGTAAGCCGCTCATTATTAGTACGGCTTAATGCCGGAAAAATGGCTTAATACATTTTACATTATAAAAAATAAATCTGTACTCGTTTCATTAACATTTTCAAGCGTTCAACTTTGAGGAGCCGTATTTATATAGTAAAAATACGGCTCCCACTACCCCCCTCATGACGCTAAGGTAATTATTACACCTAATACACCCACCACACCCACGATGGCCTCAAGGTGTAATGGGTGTATTTAACGCACGGGCCTTGGTGTAGTGGAGTGGAATTGAATTGATTACACTTGGTGTACACCAAGGTGGATTAGGTGTGGTGGTTCCCGACACTGAGTCTACCGTACCATGCCATTGATTTGTATGATAACAATGCTGAACAAGCATGACAACTCTAATTTATACACCCATCCCCTCATAACCCCCTACCACGTATCTAAGCAACAGGTCTTGCCCTAAACCGTCTCGTCGACCCAAAGCTCCGGCGGCCGTTCGCCTTGCCGAAGCCGTAGACCGTGCCGTAGAAGTCGTCCGTCCACTTCACCATCTGCGCCACGATATCCGCCTGCGCCTTCTTGATATCCGCGTCGACGTTGTTGTGGAGGCTGAGGTCGTTGCAGTGGCGCGAGCCGGGGATCAAGATGCTGGGCACGTCCGGCGAGGAGGCCAAGGGGCCGCCGGGCCGGAACTTGCTCGCCACCGAAGCGCTCCTCCACGGGTCATACTCGCCGTTGACAAACAGGAGGCGCGACTCCGAGTCCAGGGACTCGGGCAGCTGCCAGCCCTTGGTGTAGTTGTTGAGGTCGGCGGCGGTCATGCCCAGCGCGCTGGCGTACGTGTACTCGCCTTCCGCGGGGAAGAACAGCTCGCACTGCCGCTGCCAATACTCGGCGTTGGCCAGGCGCGAGAACAGGGTTGATTGGTTTGCTGGCGCGCCGCTGCGTTACGCGTTAGAAGAAGCGAGATACATAGTTCACGGGTTGAAGAAGAGGACTTACGTCTGGTAATAGAAGAACGGCTCGTTGCAGGTCATCCACACCCAAGTGCGGTCGAACCGATTGTCTGCAGTCTGGTCTGTGAACATGGGGCTGGAGGCGTCGTAGGTGTCAAAGCACGCCACGTTGAAGTCGCCTAAGAATTCTACATAGCCGTAGTTCTCGCAATCTGCTGTGGTTAGACTCTGCTCGAGAGCGATGGGCTATGCGCACTTACATCCTGGCAGATACTTAGCCTTGAACCACCCAGCAAAGTTGGGAAGGGCTTTCTTGAGACCGACCCCGGAGGAGCTGGTGGTATTAATTGGGATAGTTGGAATGGTCGAGTTATGGAGAACACCCTCGATGGCATCACACCTAGGCAGGGAGAATGAGTTCTACTCGTACATAATAACCGCCTGGTCACTGATCATATGATGAACTTACATCTTAAAAAATGTAGAATAACCAGATGTCTGCTGGATGTTCTGCCACGCCCAAATCGGGGAGGAAATTGCCCTACGATTCAAGTTAGCTCATCAAATCGACGAGCATAGAGCTTTGAGAAACACATACACAGCCGCGTCATCTAGATGCGCGAGATCTTGGAGCCCAAAAAGCTGCTTCAGATCGGTCTGCTCCTCGGGGGATCCGTGGGTGAGCACATTGTCGACGTGATTGATGATGGCGGTGTAGTCTTTGGAGCAATTCTGGGGCATTCCATCTTGAGTCCCTGTGAAATACTGCCAGTAATCATAAATCGCCTCGACAGGACCGCTGCTAGAATGCGTTGCCCAAAACGTCCCCGGCGCCAAACTCTCGATCCACGCACCCAAGGCGCCGGAGTAAGAACCGCCTACCCAGATCCAAGGAGCGGTGGGCGCGTTGGACGTACCATTTAGATCGAACGGAAGCTTGACGCTCTGAGCAAAGTGGACGAAGTCGGCAACAGCTTGGTCCAAAGTCAAGTACTGGAGGGCCTCGGTGGACTGGAGGTCGAACGGCGTGCTATTGCCCCAGTACCTATGCTCGACCATAACAACAGCACCGCCAACTTGCTTGGCGATCTCGCCGGTAAGAAATCGATCGGTGAGATACGCCCCATAGCCCGAGGCTGCGATTTCTCCAGGCGTAAAGATAATCACTGGCGACCCTGGGCCATCCCAGTACGTTGCATTATACCACCAGGTCTGTTCGAAGGTACCGAAGTCCGGATTGTGGTGATCAATGTATTGCCCAAAAGAAGCCATACCAGTGGTTGGGTTTGTGGGATCGGCGAGTGCTGCTAGGGCATCCTCGGTGAATTCCTCAGGCGGAGGGTATGGCGCAGGAGGCGTCAAGCCCAGAACCGCCTGCGCGCAGACGAGGGAAGAGAGCACACGCTGAACCGCGGCACTCTTCATTGCGACCATTCTAACTGAGAGATGTGAAGGAAATAGAACCCCGAACGAAATAAGAGACGGGTTGCGCGCACCTTGGGAAAATAATACGCTAGGGGTGAGACAGGCAGACGGGTATTTATTTATTATTTATCCAACCTACACTATTTTCCGAAGCTATGGATAGTTCCGAGGAGTGCCTGAAGCCAGGCCTGTAGATTTACAGGGGAGAACATGATATGACAGCGACATTAATATATATATACTTAATGATCCCACCGCTTGCGTCGTACGGGAAGCATGATGGGAGGGGCCGCAGTGGAGACACGGGAGTCGTGGTAAGACGCGGATATCTTCTTCTTGTCAGACTTGTAGCAATTAGAGTTGCGACTTGGTCAGGCCGTGCCGTGTGGACGAAGGAATGAAGCTTGTTTAAGCTCAGATCTCCTGCGCACGAGACTGGGCTTCATCTAGAAGATGAGCGGAAAGGCTCTATTCCGTAGGGTCCATTATGGCAACCCGCTGACCCGGAGGATTAATTCTGAGGCGCAAACATAACATATACAGGAGTGGAACACTATAATAAAATGACGAGAGGAGCAGCCCTTGCGGCGCTCGAGTTTGTTCCAGTAGCAAACCGTACGCTTTAAGTCGAGCACTTCCTAGCTGTAATGTCCGATGCCGCTCGTAATACCGGCCGCCTGTACCTAGTATCCATGGGGTTCTTTTGAAGATCTGCTGTGGCAAGACAAATGTCGCCAAGCTGCTTGTCGTGATCAACGGTGCCACAAGAGAAATGCACGCAATTACATACCCATGAAGTGTCATCTCGACAAGGATGGCTTTGAAATCGTTCTCGACTCGAGACGGATAGTGCTACTTACCGTCTTTAGGTGCTTATCATGTAGGCGACTAGTACATGGTCTTGAAGCTGTGATGGTTGATGAACGTAAAGTACAAAATAGAAAATAGAGATGCCACTATTGAATTATTTGAGACATTCGGTTTACCCATGGAGGGGTTGAGGATTACCTAAGCCAGTACCTAAGACCTACAGTAAAGCCACAACCCGGCCACTCCAGCCACACAGCCACACCAGAAGTGTAAGGACGGCTTAGCTAAGGAAATCAATTGAACGCATTGGATGCCATTCATCGACTCAACAAACCTCGAAAGCTTATACAGCTACACTACCAGCTCGACCTCCCATCTCGAGCACGTATTCCACGAATTGACTGTCCTACACCCGATACAAACCAAGATGGGCCTCTTAAGCAGCTCGTCCGACGCTCCCGCAAGTATGTATCCCGTATATATGTGCCAATTCTACACGATCCAACAGCAGCGCAAAGAAGTACCTGAATTAACCAGACCACGAGCAGAAGCCACGCGGGAGGAGATGCGCGACGCTAAACTGCCCCTCGCCTACCGAGACAGCTGCGCGAACCTGCTGATCCCCCTCAACCGGTGCCGCGTCGACACCTACTACCTGCCGTGGAAGTGCAGCGTGCGTTTCATCCTCTCCGTCTATTCCCTTCCCAGTCGGCATTTCTACCTAGGTACATAAGGTAGCCAGGCTAACTAACAAATTAACGATGCGCAAACAGGACGAGCGACATAGCTACGAGAAGTGCCAGTACGACGAGTTCAAGAAGCGCGTAGCCAAGATGGACGAGCTGCGGGAAGCCAAGGAGGGCGCGCGAAGTAATTGAGCTTCGATCTTGAGCATCAATTCGGTTCGAGGTTTGCGGATGCGGAGGAACATCAAGTGTACATACATATATGCATACAATATTCCTCGTCGACTACCCTCACGAAATGAAACGAAGAGAAGTTACTGCCGTTGGGACTGCACATTGGAGTCTCCGCAATTCACCGGCTGTTTCTTGACAACGTCATCATGGCTCTGTTGAAGACTGTCCGTTAGACTTCTACATATGCGGCCTTATTCTGTGCACGTAGCGTGGTTGATCGAAGGTCTGAGGAACTGCTCCTAGTGCAGTTTAACATATTCGCACGCTGCGAAAATATAGGGTCACTTCGGCGTCAGAGCATCTTGTCTGGTGGTGCGATACCAGGTGCTAAAGCCCCTCTAACATCTCCTTTCTTTGACTTGGTGTAATATGTAAGACCCCAGTGTCAATTCCGCAAGGAACTCATCTTCCGCACTAAAAGGCATCATTGGATCAGGGTTATGATCATTACCTACGTACCTATGAAAAAAGACAAAAAGTCAGCCACCTAGGGAATCGAACCCCAGGACCTAGCGAACACGATGTTTGCAAATTTGCCACCATAGCGTAGGGAGGATTGAGGGTTGTGTTGCTAGACCGTCAAGAAAATGTTAGGCAGCATCACATTATAGTGGTCTCATCAGTGTTATGTTCTGGATATATCTGCATCATTAAGCAACGAATAGAATAAACCATGCCCATATCCACGTGCACGAGAAGTGCGGACGTGGGTTTATAGCAAGAGGCTCAGAGATAGACGGGAGTTGAAGCCGAAGTTCTCTGATGAAGTTTGGCACTGCATCGATCCTGCTAGGTTGTATCTGTTATTTTTCCTGTCACAGGGGCGGGAAGTGAGGTGCGCCACCTGGCAACAGCTGTGTACCCCTGCTCAGGGGGCCTGTTCAGGGGGGGGGGGGGGGGGGGGGGCTAATTCCCGGGGAGGGCCCCCCCCCCTATAAAATGGGCAAAGGAAAATTTTGTTTTAGGTGGAGCAACCCAAAAAAGGGCAAAAAAAAAACTGG
>MU399902.1:0-63225 GCA_022578945.1 Hypoxylon fuscum | reverse complement strand
CCGCCCCCCCCCCCCGCGCCCCCCCCCCCCCGCCCCGCCCCCGCCCCCCCCCCGCCCCCCCCCCCCCCCCCCCCCCCCCCCCCCCCCCCCAAGTCCCTGAGAGGACCCAGCCACGTATAAGAGAGGCAAAGGACATTTATGATTTCGTGGACTCTACGCATCAATGGCCATTCTATCTACTGGGAGTATAGGGGTTCAAGCCACCAGAGACCAGGGAGTTTATCAGAACCTTTAGGGACTTCACAGCCACGACAAATGAGGCTCGCGTATGGACCTAGACCTGCCCATAGCCGCTGGCTTGTAGATAGGGCCCTTCGTGCCACAACACAAGTCCTCCTCATATTTCCAAGGTCTGCATCGTGACATCTACCACCTACGTATAGTTCACATTCTAACTACTAGCTATCCTATAGTGTGACGATATCTACTTCCCTTCATTCTATGCTCTACTTACCTCACCGGCCTACCTCGCTGGCATTTTTGGCATATTTACTGGGAAGGGGGCGAGAACAGAGGAGAACTTTACGATCAACAACTGCAGAGCACGTGCGGTGCGAGCGCTGTCAAGTATTCAAGAGATGCCCATGATGATCCAAATCTAGAATAGAGCTCTAGAGACCAGAAGCAGCAGACGTCGTCAGCTAAAGGAAGATTGTAAGGGATATGTCTTCCAGAACCCCCTTTCTGCGTATTCCAGAGCGCTCTCGTTGTGGGATTCTAAGACGTAGGTAGATCTTAAACCTGCTTGGGACACGAAAGGCAGCTAACGGCCAATACTGCGCTTCTCAGCCTCGGTGGCTGGAAATAGATGGTAACGAAAAGGGGTGCCAGATTATGGCGCCAGAGTCGACATCTGCCTCTATAGCTTTTGCCAGCTACCGTAGTGTAACCAGTACTAGGCTCCCGAAGATATGTCTTTGATGCTGATGGCTCGGGGCAATGTACATCCCTTCGTGCAGATAGAACCCCCGTATCAAGACTTGAGTAGTTAATAGAATGTGAACTAGTTATTTCACAGCTTGAAGAGGGAGCAAGTGAATTTTAAGAATTCCTCCCAAAAAGTCCGCAGCCCGAGCATCGTGACTAACCGACGTGGCCCGATTGCAATCTGAGAGGTGGTTGACGGCTTCAGTTATGTCACTCTGCAGCCTTGGGATGCAGTTTTGGGGCAGGGAGAATACGAATGTGTTGCGTGGATAGTATCAACCTAGGTACTAGGAATACACGGCCATCTTGAAGTCCACATCCAAGTCTCCCCCCTTTCCAAGCAGCGTGACCCCTTGTGACCCCTTGTGTCATCTACTGATATACCATGTTAGATGCACTACTACAGAAGAGAGCGCTATATTCGGCACCGGATCCTCCGCCACTCCAATACTCTCACCCTTCCTATACCTACATGTATCATCACCTCCTCGCCCTTTCCTTCTGGTCCGCCTGTCTCTGGAGGAGGCATTCCTATGGCGAATACTAGCAATTAGATCACCGGCGACAACTTTCCTGTTCCTACCACGCTTGCAGATTAGGTAGGTACCTAAAGTTTGACGTTTCTCAAGACACATAGAGTTCGATTATTATTCAACTCCCGCGAGTGTGACTACCTAGGTATGTATCTTAGAACAGAAAGCACGATTATCCCCAAGCTCAATCCACTGCCTAAATTTTCTTATAAATGCCTACCTCTATCAAAATTTCCCTCCTCAACTCACTCAACCGCACACTCTTTGAACTTCTAGCTACTCTCAGAACCATCTTCATACTCTTCCTCAATCAATATCTGGACAACTTCATACATCAGAGACGAGGTGTGAGCTTTGCCAGGTTCTCACAAGGTATCAGATCCTTCTACTTCTTTCTCTTTTTCCCCCATGCTCAATCTTTCCGAACTCGTAAGTCTCACAATCTCCCTCCCTTCTGCTCATTCCCACTATCTCCTTTCCTCTTAACTGAACTAAAAGGATAAGGATCAGAAACCATGCAATTTATAGGCCGACACGTGCATTATCACGGTGTGGCGGGCGCTGGCGCTCCGCCCCCGAACCCCAACAAGAAAGGTAAGTTATCTTAATTTTCTTACTCTTCATCCACCTTTAGCTCTGCTTTTGGTTAATTATTAACAATTCGTCTATAGGTTGCGGCGGCATCGGCCGTACCCAGAAGAAGAAGAGGGACAAGAAGCAGCCCCAGGGCCCTAGTAAGTCCTAATCCACTAATCATTATATGAAAAACACTAATGAAGAAAAGGGGCCGAGAAAAAGTCGAAAAAATACTTCGACATGCTCTCGGAAAGGTTGCGGCATATGGCCACGGAGCACCCAGAGTGGTGGTGCTGCGTCCGCCTCTGCATTCCCTTCGGTCCCTGCTGCCGGCCCACGGCTGCGGCTGCGGCCACCGGCGCCGCCGACAACGCCGCCCTCCGAGACGAGGTGCGTGGCCTCCGGGCTGAGCTGCGCAGCTTCCAGGCCCAACTCGAAATCGGCCGATGCCGATGCCCCCCACCGCTGGCCCTGGCGCCCCCCCCACCGCTGCCGTTGGCGCTCCCCCTGCAGCGGTCCCCTCCGGTCCGCACCCGCGGCCAGTGGGATGGATATTTCGGAAGGCTAGGTAGATAGGCACCTAGAGAATGGCAAAAGAAATTTGATCCTTCTTGAATGACTCATTCACAACTTCAACAAAGGTGAGTCACTTCGTCTTGCTCTAGGTCCTCTTCTTTCGATTGACACTAATATTTCGTTCATAGGCTGCCACGATACGCTTGAGTACCTAATCTACCTGAAGGCAAGGCGGAAGAGGTAGAGGAGGAGGAAGAGTATTCTAACCATGGGGGAGACGGAGAGGAAAAGTACTTCGATGTACGAAGGCCTGTCTGGTTTGAAGAGTTTGGGGTTGGCGGTGGCGGCGGTCCCACTCCTGGTGGTGGTGCTGGCAATGGTGGCAGTAGCAGCAGCATTGTCATAGAAGGATAGAATGCCTCTAAGAATTGACACCAAGTTTTGACCGCTTTTCAATCTATTGCTCCATCTAGAATTTCCGTTGACGTTGGAATCAGAATTGATATGAATTAATACCATATTTGATGGTTAAACCCCATGCTCAGGCGGCATTGTGACTGCGGTTGAGCTCCCACCAACTTCACGACATGTCCCATCTGCCCAAGTGCGCCATGCTTTAAATCCAATAACCAGCTTCGTTGCCTCCATCATACTCTATTCTACCATAGCTATCATCACCTTCGCCAAGAAGGATAACGCCCCGCTCCTGATTCAGTAGTGCTGTGAAAGCCACATGCCAAAGGTAGTCCAGTCTTCTATTTGGGTGTATTGGAAGAGGTCTTTCTTTACCAAAGCCGGAAGATGAATCTACTCCCTCTCTGCCCTACCTGCGTGAGTGAGGCAGCTAAACAGCCCGTCTAATAGGTTACGAAAACAGTCAAAAAAGTTAGATACAGCACGAAGGAGAATATAAAGACGAAGAGAAAAGAAAATCGACAGAAAATCGAGCAAGACGCAGAAGACGCGGAGAGCTTACCCAGTTGCGGCCAGCACGCATGACTGGTACCCTAGCTTTTCCACGATCTCGAAACACAGTTAATACGTCCATATGCAGCAGAATACAAGAATGATATTATGAGGCTGGACATTGCTTAGGTTTTAGGTCGCTACCTTGGTACTTATAATATGTTTATGGTAGTAAGTAGGTTTCCATAAGGTAGCTTTAACCGCGAATATATGTAAACTACGAGACCCATTTTAGCCAAGTTCGACGGGATGGGTCTGTAAGTTGCCTGGTCAAGTCGAGCACACACGCAGTCGATCAGGAGACGACTCGGATTAGCTCATCGTCTGTACTCTCATACGCCTACTGGGTTAGCAGTTTGAAGTTCTATATCACGTGTAAAATCTACCTGGTAGCATAGGTAGTCAACATCCGGTTAAGCACCTGGACAGCTCTCTTCAATCACTTCGGGCACGATTTATGTATGGTGGCTTTAGGAGCTATGGCACTTAGCTATCAACTAGGTACCTAGGTATGTATATTACCTAATGAGCGCCCATCGTTTTCACCTCAAATGTGTACATAGCTTCACTTAATAGGCTCAGACTTCGTCTTCGTCTTCGTCCTGCTCTCTGAATACCACCGGCATTCCGAGAGTCCCTAGCAAGTCTATTATATCGCTACCTTCCGCGCGCACGTATTCGTCGACAGCAATGGACGCTTCCTCGAGAACCTTTGTGCCCCTTCCCTCGACCAGCGCGCTGAAAATCCAGCCAACGACAAAAGGTAGCTCGGACTCTTGCTCCATGCAAGCCGGTGTGTACATCTGTCTGGGCAGAGGGTCGCAGCGCGTCCGCACAGCTCGGAGGAGTGACCAGCACTTGCGGTGCATGGCCGTGTAGGGCAGCGCGAACTCGAGGGACTCCCCCTGCAGCGCAAACGATAGGGATCGGATTAGCTGTTCTGGATGCAGCTTTGCCATCGGAGCCGACGGCCCGTTGTGCTTCTTCTTCTTCTGTTTCAGCTCCTCCGGGTCTTCGATCTTGCCCAGCCTCAGCGTGCCCTCCTCTTCTGAGCCCTTTGTCTCCCATAGGCCGAGTTCAACAATTTCGGCTACGTGCTCGGCCGTCCAGTCAACCTGGCCGGTACCGCGCAGGTACCGGCCCATGAACATGGCTGAAACAGGTGCGCCCTCTTTGATAGTGCGAGGGCCGGACCTAGAATGAACTGATGTATTTCTACGCTGGTTTCTGGAGAAGGTAGCAGCTGTAGCCCCCATTTGGAGGCAGAATTTCTTCAAGTAGCCGGCTACATCTGTCGGGGCACCGCCTACGAAGAAGTTTGTGTCCTCCATAACCGTTGTCACAAGATCCATATCCGACCAGCGTTGAGACATGAGTTTCTCGCTCTGTAGTGCGTTGTAAAGATGTAGCGAATAAGTGATGGAACCCCATGCATTCGCAACCGCGATGCCGCCATCCCAAAACTCGGCGCGAAAATGGTAAAGCATCAGGCCACTGAGAACCGGCGACATTTTCAGGATGCGATTGCGTTCCATGGAGGCGGGAACAGGCTGGCCAAGTTCTGCGTACGCCTTGAGCTTCGCACTGAAAACGGGATCGCTCAGCACCCAGCGTATCCTCGTCTGGGTCTTCTGGATCGCCTTTGTATTTTCCGCGGCCCAATTCTTGAACCTGATTTTTATGTCGCTGTGGTACTCCAGATGTTGGTCGATCTCCTTATCAAAGAAGTTTAGGTTGGTTTCGAGGGTGCCAAATGCTCTTGCCGCCTGCGCACGAACAGTATGATGGATATCCAGGAAGATTTGAGCGGCGAATACTAGACAAAACGAGATCTCTCCCGTTTTGGACAGCTCCTTGACTCCGCGTAAGAACTCGTCTTTGACAGGATAGTAACCAACTACTCTGTCCAAGGCGACCAGCTCCGTAAAAAATGACACGAGCAGGACTCGGTCCTCTTCAAACTTCTCCAATCCAGACTTGGAGGTTCGGTCGCTCTGCGGATCATAATGGCCAAACATCCCATCCTTGTACAGTGGAACATTTCCAGGTTGAAGTACCGTGGACAACGACTCTAACATCCTGCACGTCAGGATATAGGTTCCATCAGCAATATCGTATGTGTCGTAGTTGAAATTGTTCGGGCCGTTGGTGGGTAGTTCAGCAACGTCGTACCCTTTCCTCATTGCTTGGACCAGGTAAAACCTGGTCAGAACCTTCGATAAGCCGCCTTGGTCGCGTAGTAGGGGTTTGACTTCATCCACTATAGTCCATGTTGTTAGTGGTTAAGCTATGTAGAAAGACTGCAGACAAGGGGAAGTATATGATGCCGTAGGCTTAAAAACCACGTTCTCCCGTTATGTTCGCGGGAGGAAGTAATACAAAAAGAAAATAGAAATAGAAATAGGAAAATAGGGGTTGAAAATCCCTGGAATTGACTTACTGAGATCCCTTGCCAAGTCGATTGCGGTGTTGGTAGCAATAGCAGCTGCTGAGAGATCGAAAGAGCCATCTCTCCAGTTAGACCAGATCCATTCGACACGCGCTCGGATCTTGTTGATATCATTGATCAGCATCGTCAGAGCAATGTCGAGATCCTCGAGGGACGTATGTTGTTCTGCTTCGTACACCGTATTGTCGCCTTCTGACGGCTTGGGTCTCTCGATGCCAGGCGCATTCATGAAGTCGTCCGAAGGCTCGTACAATTTCAAGGCGTCGAACCGGTTCGAGAAGCTATCAGTAGCAACCGTATCCGGCTTCTCGCCAGGAGGGCCGGGGATTGGTGCAGTCGACGTTGGTTTCGCTTGTGGGTGCAAGACCTTCTCCACCTTCTCGAGTATACCCACGAAATACTCATGTTTGTGATCGCCCAACTCATCTGCTGCAGCTCCTTCCTCCGCGATCTTGGTGCTAAATTCTCTACGAGCAGAGATTACTCGATGCAAGGTCGTGATGAGTGAATCCGGGATGGACACACCGCGCTTGGACGCTACGAACTCCGCTAGGGGCACAAACTCTTTGATCTTGATGATGTATTTGTTGACCAATGTTGGTTTCGCAGAGGGTGCATCTTGCTTCTTCTTAGCTTCAGCTCGTGCCTTACCCTTTAGCCGTGTTGCTGTCCCTTTGTGGGAAGAGCCGCCGGTTACGACATCGAATACATAGCCGCACGACTTTGCCGTCGAAGCAAGCCAAGCAGCAATGGAGTCGGTATCGCTCTTATACTGTTGGTATGAACCGATGAGAGACGGCGGCAACATATTGAAAAATGTGCAAACACTCAGTTGTTTGATATTTAGGTAGGTAGGTAAGGTTTTGATGAAGATGACGCGCGCCGACCAAAACCACGGAGGCGCCGAATGGGTTTTGTAATTCCACGTGAAAAACTCCATGTTTCTTGTGATATAAGAGCACCACAGGAAAAGTCGCGACTCAAATACCTAGGTACATGTGGTGCTGTAAACCCTAAACCTTGTTGGCCGAGAAACACTGAATGAATCAAATTTAAGCCAGTTCACCGGTACAGTACGAGGATTTCGCGACCTCATCTGATGATGTATTTGTTGACCAATGTTGGCTTTGGTCGGTGCACACTGTATCTTCTTAGTTTTAACTTTTGCTTTCTTTTTTAATTGTGTTGATATCCCTTTGCTGAAGGGATCGTTAGTTATGACATTGAATATATAACCATACGATTTTGCCGTTAAAGGAAGTTAAGTGGTTATGGAATTGGTATTGTTCTTGTATTATTGATATAAATCGATAAGGGATGGCGGTAATATATTGAAAAATGTGCAAATACTTAACTATTTCATATTGAGCTATATAGGAGGAGCAGTACGCTAGGAGTCTAGACACTTAGGCCACCAGGAACCAGGGAGTCTATCAGAGCCATCAGGGGCTTCTCAGCCTGGACAAAGGAGGCTCATGTATATGAACCCGGGACCTGCCCGTGGCCGCTAGCTTTTAGAGAGGACCCCTCGTGCCACAACAGAGTTCTCTCCTATGCTTCCATGGTCTGCATCGTGACACGGTATGGCCCGTACTAGGGGGGCAGTATCGAGAAGTGACAGCTGGCAGACTCGTCCCTACCATTTTTTATCTCTATATACCTAGCCCTGAGATACTGGTATCAGGCACGGGGAGTGATCGGAGTGATGAATGATACGATTCGGCGACCTGGCTGCTATGAGCTAGAAACAGTATAATCCTAGAGCTCCTCCGTAATGCCATGTGTCTCTCCAGCTAGAAGATGGGAGAATGAAGCCCCTTTTATACACCTGTGAGCTGCCAGCTACCCTCCTGGGAGTAGCCCTAGCCCTGATATCTCTATCTATACTACCCTACACAACCTGCCTCTGACAACTGGCATACTGATCTTCATTTCAATAACTACATATACTACCAGATAGTATAATGGCTAGTATGATTAGTATGCCAGTATGACCAGCCAATATGACCAGCCAATATGTTGGTATGGTTAGTATAACTATTTTGACTAGTATGGAGTATGGCTATATATCAGCATGTCTGTATGTCTGTCTGCATGTCTGCATGTTTGTATATCTGTATGACCAGTATGGAGTACCTATGTAGGTATGCCAGCATGTAAGAGTTAAGTATATAGGAATTAAGAAAGTGGTAGGGGACAAGTCTGCCAGCTGTCATTTCTCGATACTGCTCCCCTAGTAAAGCCCTTAGTATTCAGGTAAGGTTCTGTCTGATGAAGATCACTTAAAGACCTGGTTCAATAAGAACACCACAGGAGGAAGTCGCGACTCAAGTACCTAGGTAAAAACAAACGGCTAGCTGCAAACCTTAAACCTTGTTGGCCGAAAAACACTAAATGAATAAGTTTGAGCCAGTCCACCGGTACAATACAGGATTTTGCGACCTCAATATCAGAATGGAAAAGGGCGGGGGAAAATGGGAAAAAGGGAAGGGAAAAGGAGAAAAAGAGAGGAAAAAGAGGGAAAAAAAACATTTTGATAGCCGGCCTGCAGCCCAGGGTATGGAGTCAAATTGTCCTTATGCGACCTACTAGGGATTCCGTGCCGTCATTTACATACAGCAACTGCCTCAGCCCATACCGTAACTGACCCTACTACTTCAACCTCCTACAAGTTGGTCAATATCGCATCCCAAGGGTCCATTCATAGTTTTCTCAACTTCTTGGTCGAGTGATATAAATATGATATGTTACTATTCATAGGTACTCTAAAGTGGTGACGAAAACCCTGGGGGATATTACTTGACGAAGCGACGAGGCTAGCGCCGCCGCTTCGAACGCTTATAGAAGCACATAGAGAAAAATGCACCACCTGAAACATATATAAGAAGATAGCCCTAGGCTTAGAGATATATTCGTGTAAGTTATACATTATACCAGCCAAGTTGGAAGAAGTTATCCAAATATGAAGATGTGTTTGTGTGAGGAGCAAGGGAGATACATACCTATATACTCCGCTAAGGCAGGTCAGCCCTATCGATAAGCTCAGCTGAAGAAGAACCGCCTCCCGAAATCATCACCAATTCTTTTATATTTTACCTCCAAATGGACTTAATTCCTATATCTTACACACTGTGGTTCGAGATGCCTTATAGCCTGAGAGATCTGGTTCATCTCTTCGTCATTTATATAATGGTGATTGCTTGTGGTACAATAGAGCCCTTTGATCGAACGAGCCATAAAGACCATGGCAATTGTATGAAATTCTAATCCGATAAAATCTGAGCTGAGAAATGAATTGCATACTCGCTCCTCTCAAGAGCACCACGCGCAAGTTCTTAGAAGACAGAGAGAAAAGGGGGAAGAGAGGGGAAAAAGGAGGAGGGGGAAAAGGGCGGAAAAAAATGGGAAAAAAATGAGAAAAAAGGGGATTTTTCACCCAACGTGGGACTCGAACCCACAGCCTCTAGATTAGAAGTCTAGTGCTCTACCATTGAGCCAGCTGGGCTAGGGATTTAGTTGCAGATGAAAAAATGAGTGTTAGAACGGCATAAGTAGTCTATGGCTCAGTGGCTGCTGTCCTAGCCATCGGATTGGCTAAGGAAGGCCATTCTCCACTAAAAAAAACCTTAGCTCTAGCTCCCGGTACTGAGGCTGTGAGGACGCTTTTAAAAGTGGAACTCATATGGGTCAGTGAACATGGAAACTTTTGAAGCGCACTTTGCCAGGGGGTCCGTACTAGGTATGTATGTAATACTGTAGGTAGTGGGATGTAAGATAGATGCCATGACTAATAGCTTTATTACTGTACAATTCTAGGTAAAAGAAACTACCTCTACCTACATGTATTTACCATTTATCTTTGGCAATCCCATTAAAATCTATTCATGTGAATTCCCTTCCATTGATGCGCCCTCGGTGTTAAGTCAAAGTCGAATTGATACAATTGATTCTAGAGTATGCCGGACGTCAATTCCTCTTCTGCAAGGAGTTCCCAAGGGGCTTCAGGCGCACAAAAGCAAAAGCACGAGGAAACGGTAGACCTTCCCTCTTTCTATTCCCCGCGATCGCGGCCGGTCCGGGAGAACGAAGGCACGCTCGCGACCCGATTAGATCGTGACGAATTATCTCTCTCCTCCCTCGCCCGCACAGCGACTTCTACCTCGACTCCAACCGACGATGCGAACCGACCGCTGCCGCCCCCGTCACTCCTCTCTCCCGCCTTCACACCCCCCGCCACTCCCGGCACCGCGACGCCCACACCCGCCGCCGAACAACAGCCCCGCGGCGTTCCTGTAGACTCCACCGTGCCATCCGGTGGGTGCGGCGCGAAGAGACCGAAGCTGCTCGAGACGTTACCCGAGGTCCAATGCATCGTGCGCGCTCGTATTCCAACTACCGCTGGGACGGAGATGTTCTTGCATCTATACACCAACAACGTCGACAACAAGGAGCACCTTGCCATCGTATTCGGCCCGCACATCAGAAGCAAGTCCCTGGATGCGCCGAGGGAGGGGGAGACGGAGATGGATCGCATGGTGCGGGGCGCATACATCGGCCGCCTTTACCCGGGGAGGACTAGGAGCGATATGGTTGGTGGCTCATCATCTACTGACGGGGACCCCGAGGCGGCGGCTCTTCGTCCGAGCGGGCCGCCGCTTGTTCGGATACATTCGGAGTGCTACACGGGAGAGACCGCATGGTCTGCGCGGTGCGACTGCGGCGAGCAGCTAGACGAGGCAGCGCGGCTGATGTCGCTCCCTAGTGCCGTCAACGGCGGCATCGTCATCTACCTACGACAAGAAGGTCGCGGCATTGGCCTCGGCGAGAAGCTGAAGGCGTACAACCTGCAGGACCTAGGATCTGACACGGTAGAAGCGAACTTACTACTACGACACCCGGCAGATGCGCGAAGTTACGGGTTGGCGACGGCCATGCTGCTCGACTTGGGACAGGAAGAGATTAGGCTGCTGACGAACAACCCGGACAAGATCAGGGCGGTGGAGGGCCCGAACAGGGAAGTGAGAGTGACGGAGCGGGTGGCCATGGTGCCACTGAGCTGGAAGGGCAAGGGGGGTTTCCGAAGCCGAGAGGTGGAGGGGTACTTGAAGACCAAGGTGAGTCTTGTCTAGAGTCTTACTCGTAGCTGACTGATAACTAACTGTCTACAGATCGAGAAGATGGGACATATGTTGGATATGGGCACGCTACCGCCGTGATGCGCGTATATACTGCATATTATGTAAATACACTTAAAAGGTGACATTGCATTTACATTGATTTTAGAAGAGCATAGGATACTCTGCACCGCGATGCTGGATGGCATGTACAGTAGATTACAGCAATGTTTTGTCATTTAGATCACCACACAGATATATCTGACTCTGTAATAAAAATATACAAACATGCATCGAATAACTTTCTTCCGACTTTAGTCTTTTAAACTCTCGTCGACTTGGTGATGCATCATGAAGAATACCCCACTGAGAAGTGCCCTACTCTGCCTACTGCAGAAATGTACCCCACTTGCCCTGCAGCTTCAAAAAACCGGTCAGCGGGAACGGTCCACAATTACCCCCACTCAGCTGCTGCGCTGCTAATACATTTTTAACTTCAAATTTCGCCAAGTCCCAGTAACGCGTCGTGAATTTTATAAATTATCCAAGTTTACCTAACCGCCGCCTCTTCGCACCAAAACTGAATTGTATATCAGTAAAAGAGTGCTGGTGATGGTCCGAGAGGCAACATTTCCTTCGTGAATATTTTCGTGTTGAATTTTCTTCCCTCCCGCTACCTAGATCAGTCTAGGAATTCTACGCGTATCCTCATACATTCACATCTGCTTCTTGATCTGATTTGACTCTAAACACACGCGGCCATGGCCGACAAAGACATGCGTCTGCGTCTAGTCGTGCGCAGGGATGGCTTTCCGGAAGACCGTCTCGTCTGGAATGTGTCACTAGAAGAGGACCCGACCATCTCTAAGCTCCTAGAACAAGTAAACGAGGTCTTACCTCTAGAGATGGGCCAGAGAGGCTTGGAAGACTACGCCGTAGAGCTGCACGACGACGACGGTACCAGTTTCGAGTGTTTGCACTTTCAGCCAGTGCGAACTGTTCTCAAATCCGAAGACCGAGTCTTTATTCGAGCGCTGAATAGAGACGATAACCGTAAGCGACGAATCAGCGGTCGACATCAGATCTCTACACAGGGCAGACGTCTGATCGACGGTGTTCCTTTTGGTCGTCCCCTCCTGAAACCTTCCACCGATCGCCCTATCGTAAAACCCCCTCCGCGAAAGCGTGCTAGGATTGTGTACAATCAAGGCGACGGGGATCATGCGGACGATGGCTCGGGCGACGAAGACACCCCCATGCTACTTCTCACCAATGGGGAGCCATCGGAAGACCAACCTGCCGATTCGAGTGTCAGAATAGATGCCAGCCTCGATGATGTCGATGCCGAAGACGGCGATTTTGACAGCGAAGGAGGAGCCAATGATATAGATGAAGACGATGAGTCGGATGGCCACGGCCCGGACTCTGCACTGCCTAGCGACGACGAGGAAGAAGACCTCGAAAAGGAACTGCAGGAATTAGCTGAGGAAAACGCCGCAGCTGGGGAAGAGACGGAACCCACGACACAGACGCGAGTTTCCAAGGACAAGAAGGAGGATAACAACAAGATATCCGCATTACGAGCTGCTTTCCCGTTAGTACCAGAGGATATCTGCAAGCAAGTGCTGCAGAGCTGCTGTGGTGATTTGAAGGCAACATACTGCAGCCTAGCCGAGGGTTTTGAACCGAATCTATCCGAGTCGGCAGTGCTAGCATGGCCACAATCAGAAGGGCACGTCTCATCAAAGGCAAAGCCTACCCAAGACACTACTGCATCGAGAAGCACGTCTAGGAAGCACGTGGGTGAAAGTGGCCTCGATGACATGCAAGATGACGACGACGACCTATCCGACGAAGAAATCGAGGAGGAAGTTCCTGCTCACGTACGAGAGTTCGACCATCGCGGTCTTCCCCCTGGATCGATTTCCTCCGGAAAGGGACTAGCGCACATGGCGGCCATATCAGGTTCGTTTGCTAGCAGCAAGATGAGTGGCGGTAGTGAAACCACATCTGCGACGCTGAAAGACAGCAATACTAGTCTCGAGAAGACGGTCGAAGAGGCTGACACCACTTCGAGCGACCCGTCCAGTTCCAGCTCCGAGGATGACAGCTCGGAGAGTGATAATGAGAGTGGTAGTGACCTTGACGAGGACACATCATCTGACGATAGCGACAACGAGGATAGCGATAATGACAATATCGACTCGGACTCGGACTCGGACGATGATGATGTATTCGGGCCGCAGAACCATGCATTGGACGGTTTAGATGCATTGGACGGTTTAGATGGCGGGGGCAGCGATGACGGCAGCGACGGTAGTGACAGCGGCCCAGAGGAATCATCTACGAGACTTGCCAAGCGAGGACGCTCGCGTAAAGTCGGCGAGAAGGAGAATCTCGACCACGGAGATAATCCGAACCAAGATGAGAGTAGTGCCGACGCCTCAAGTGACAGCGATACATCTGAGGAGAGCTCCGACGAAGAATCTAGCGAAGCTGAGTCGGATCCGGAACCTGAAAAGGAAGATGTTCAGGACAAAGCACCCTCGAGTCGCACCCAGGCAGTGAAGCCGCCTGTCGTACAAAAGCCAACTAAGCAGACTGAGCCACCCAAACCACCGCCAAGCGTGGCTCCCAGCATCGAAACAGTAGCTCCTGGAACCGGCAACGAGAGAACAAAGAAGCGAAATGCTCGCCGAAGAGCCGCAAAGAAGGCCAAAAAGTTAGCACAGCAAGCCGAAGTGGCCAGCGCATCGCCTGCGGAGGGTGAAGCCCCATCTTCTGTTCCTCAAGCTGTTCTAGACGAGAAGGCCCTTTTCGAGGCTAAGCGACAGGAGTTATTGGATGCGATCGCGAGCGGCGGCGTAGATGTTAACCAATCCAGCCAGTTAGACGACGCTGCAGATTCGTCCAGATCTCCAGCCAATGTCAAACGAAAGCGCATTGAACCAGATGAAGGAAATCAGCACGTTGCCCAAGAGGACACTCCCGCAAAGACTCCCGCCAGCGAGGATGTTCAGTCATCAGCTTCCGATCAGAAAAGGCGCCGCATAGACGTTGGCGCCGGCCGTAGACTTATTTTTGGCTCTCTAGGTCTTCGCAACCCCAAGACAAAGGAAGATGAGAACAAACTTAAGGAAAAGCTCATGAAGGATGTCCGGCCACTAAAGAACGCAAGACTGGAGGATCAAGAAAACGCGGTGCCACACGCGAACGAAGATGGCGAAGAGCCAGCAGAGGAAGATTCCGAGGCTTGGAAGGACAAAATCATCTACCGGGCTGTCGAGTGCTGCTACGAAGGGGTTGAGCTGAGCGAGCCACCTTTTCCGTTTGTCCAGCGATGGGATCCTCAACAGCAAGGCTCCTGGTCGCAGAAGAAGAACAAGCGCGGTGGTCAGAGTAAGCGCAAGCAACGCAACGAGGCACATTTCTACCAGGAGAGCCACGTAGGCAGTAAGCGGAAGCATCACGAGTCCTCCATGTGGGATGAGGAAGAGTACGACGATACTACTTTCAACGGCATCCAAGATGATACGAACAATGCTGACATTGAGCTCAATTACGACGACGACGAGGAAGAGGATGGTCCGCATCATCGGACGAACGAACCCTCGAACGACGCAAGCCAGTACACGGATATGGATGACCTCCCATCTTTACCGTCCGACCTATCCACCTTACCCGATCTCCGCCCCGGAGAAGTCGAGGTTGGAATGGTGATCGCATGGCAGCAGTGGTCCTGCTCTTCGGCTACCAATTGGCAACCCCAGATTTCCAACGTGACCGGCGTTGTGGTTAGAATAGACGACGATGCTACTGGCTTGGAAGTCTGTCTCGCCAAGAGGGATCGATACCTCGATCGAAACGAGAAGAAGTACGATCACAGTACTGGCCAGCGAATCTACGATAGGTTTGAAGCACCGGACCTGGAGGAGGGCGAGGAGGATGAGGAGGCCGAAGAAGAAGACGAAGGGTTTCGGACCATCGGCTTTGCCGAGATGCAGCAGCCCAAAATTGTCCAGCAGCCATTGCCTATGGTGATCAGTGAGGAACCTAGCAGACCTACCAAGGACCTTCGTGAAACTAGTCCAGGGCTAAACGTCTCGCAGGGAGAATTGCAGAGGCAGCCCGCAGCCGAAACCGAAACCGAGCCATCCGCAATCGTCAGTGAAAGCATGATAGTTAACACCGACTTCGAGCTGTCTAGTTTATCGAAGGATGCGGCGAACGAAAGCACGGCTGGTATGGAGAACTCCGAGTCTTTTCGACCAAGAGGCGGATGGCAAGTCAGCGACATGTCGGGGTCTGACATTCTGTCTGGCATAAGTAGCCCCTCTCGACAGCTACACGAGGACACCAGCCAAGCGCTCACTGCGGCATCCCGCGATCGATCCACCCAGGACCGATTCACCCAGGATACTTCTAACCACGACGAGATCGGTTCCGACCCCGTCTCGGAAAAACATGATACCAATCTTCTAGGTTCCAGCTTCAGCGGCAGACAGTTATCCGTCCCGTCATTCAACGACCACGAAGATGAAGTCCTCACGGGTACGCCCAAGGTCTTGAAATCCAAAGCAACTGTTCCTCCCTCTTCCGTGGCTAGTGCCCGCAGTGGACGGCAGCCGGACTACCCATTAGACATGGACGTCACCGAACCAGATTCGTTCAAGATCACAGACGACGGTGCCGAGTCTCAGCGCGAAGCAGCATTGGACGAAAACGCGGCCACCCCTACACCCAAGCCTGCCCCGCTAACCGAATCGAATATTAGTAAAAAGGAGAACAATACTATGGACACCAAAGCGTCGTCGCCAGCCGCCGAACCGTCAACCCCCAGCTCACTCGCGTCGCTGAATACCGTATGGTGCACGGCGCAGTCTCGCAACACGCAGAGCCAGATCATACAGAGTCCACTCAAATCCCAGTCGGCCAGTACTAGCACGTCGCAAAAACCTCGAGATTTGAAGGACCAGGAGTACGACGACGCCATGCGAAAACTAGACGAGATTTCGAACAGCCAGGAGAGCGCGTCGAGAATCCCGGACAGTTTCAAGCGAAGTAGCCAAGTCGGCCTCGATAGTATCTCGGAAGACGGTGGCGCCTCCCTCAAAGCGCCGTCTAAGTCCAAGTCACCACCAGCCAAGATCTCGCCGCCGCCAACTAGGAAGCTCAAATCACCACAAGCCAAGATCTCACCACCCCCAACCAGGAAGCACAAGTCGCCCAAGTCCAAGAAGTCGTCTCAGTTTACGATTCCCGAGGGATCCCAGGTGATAGAGTTGTCTTCCGATTCCGACTCGGCGTACTCGGAGAACTACGCGGACGAAGACGTGGACGGGACGTACTCTCCCGACCCGGACAGCTTCCCCCGCGGCCACGGATGGGTGCAGAAGATGACGGACTCGAAAGGGAAGGGCAAGCGAAGCGCCACCGCGCCCATCCCGTCGCACCCAGCGGCCGCCAAGAAGACGAAGAAGGCGCCGCTCCTGTCCTCGTCGCAGGCCCGCATGTCGCTGGAGCCGACGTCGTCGAGCTCGGACGCGAAGCCCAAGCCGCGCCGGAAGACGAGCTCGCGGTTTTAGGTACGGGGGGTGCGCAGGTCAATGGGGCGTTGGTGTGCTGGGAGTTGGAGGCCCGTGGAGTATGGAGTATGGAGTATGGATTCGCTGCGCTGTATCAAGGGGTTTGCTGAGCACTTGCTCGTGTGCATGTATGTATTATGCTATCGTTAGCCTGACGTTTCTCGGCCGTGCCACGGCTGGCACCTGAGCCCTCATAATTGATGATGATTCGAGACACGACGTAGTCTTTTCATGCCCTCGGGACGGCGCCGCTGGGAATGCTTTATGGAATCACAACACCGAAGGGTTTGTACTCGCGGGTTTCTCGGTATGGGGACCAGGCTCGACTGAAACTACCAAGGTTCGGGACGGACGGACCCTGGTCTGACTCGCCTCTCTCCGGCACTTGGCCGTCGCAAACCCGTGCAGTTCTAGATGGCTTCGCCAGGCCCTTGCGGCCGACGAGCACCACCAAAGCGGGCTTCCCATCCCCCTCCCTCCAAGTTGATGTGCCACCGTGATGAGGTCAAAAACCCCCAAGCATATTACCAAAGACACGTCCGGCAATGGATTCCGCACGCCAATGCCGCAGTGGCCGAGCGTGCTCCGTGATCTCTAGCCCGGCGACGGTACGCATGCCCCGCCTCCTAGAATGATTTACCTGCCGGGATGTCCAACGTAACCCCGCCGCCGTGGCAGCCTATCGACGAAGTGTTAATAATTAACTAAAAGAAGAGGAGCTAGAGACGGGTGAAGAGTAAGAAAATTAAGATAACTTACCTTTCTTGTTCGGGGGTGGAGGGGGAGGGGCACCACCCCCGGAGTAGTGATGGTGCATATGTGTGTGTCTTGAGTATGAAGATACCTCTGAGAGTCGCTAAAGAGTGACAGAGTGTAACAGGCCGACAGTATGTAGTGCCACCATCGATCCTCGGTTGAGTGAGGCAAAGAGTTGAGTGACGCAAAGTGTCGAGTGAGAGAAATTCTAACACAGGAGGCAAGTATTTTTATAAGAAAATTTAGGCGGAGGATCGGGCTTGGGGATACTCGTGCTTTCTGTTCTAAGATATGACTAACCAGTTGAGTTTGGAGCTCTGCCCTACGAAAGTTCATCCTGGAGATAGGTTGCCTAGGTAGTGGCCGCGGTCTAAATTACGGTGTTTTGACTATAGGCGTCCACTGTCCTAACTTAGGTCCTAGTAAGTAGGTCTTTACGTGCCTCTACAATTTACTGCGGCAGTTGAATAATAATTGAACTCTACCTATGAGTCTTGTGTCTTGAGGAACGTCAGATTTGTCTAATCTAAAGGCTTGTTAGGAGCTGCGGGCCACTACCAAGCTAGGTAGATTCCAGGCATCAATACCTTGATAGGTAGTCATTCAACCTACCTCTGCTAGGAGTCTAGTGGCGGAAGCCTTCAGGGGCTTCACAGCCAGGACAAAGGAGGCTCGCGCATATGGACCCAACGTAGCCGCCAGCTCAGATATGGCGCCCTTCGTACTATAACGTAGTTCGGGAGCTTTCATGTTCGTATCGTGACAGCTGGTTTGGGTCACAATTCCAGAGAAGCCACGTATCAGCAAGAATCATGAGATGCACCCTAGAGACCATTTAATGTTCAATTAGACTTGAGACGGCTTGCAGTTGATGATGTAAAACGAATGGTATATTGGGAGTTTGTCAAAATGGAAAAGACCAGTTAGGAAGTGGTAGACATTGGTAATGAATGTGGAGATGGACCAGGATGTGATCGGCGTTTGCCGAAGAGTAAACTGTGATGCGCTGCGCGTTGCTGGTTGAAAAAATGAAAGGGGGTTATGTCTTGGACGCCTAGTTCACTATGAAACTGCAGTTCCGACTAGCACTGTTTTATTATTTATTGAGGACTAGCACCAGCCACTTTGAAGATGAAACAAGACGATGCGTGATGTCGACTTAGCTTGAGGAAGAATTCCGAGACTATGATTTGTAGCGGCGGTGACGGTAAAACCCTAGAGCATCACTTTGGACTCCAACTTAGCTCAGAGGGTTATGGTGCGCAAAAAGCTACTCGATTGTAAATACCATCGACACCTTTACGATCCCGAGGGCTGAAGCAGTGCCAAAGGTATTGGTCTCGTCATCGTGCGGCGTCCGCCACGTAGGTGTAGCACCTACAGTCCTCATTGTAGAAGATGCGGTTCGTGTGCTTCGCGTCCATGCCAAGGAGTGGATAAATTTTTCGAGATACTATCCCCCAACAACAGATATGCCGAGTGTGTACGGCGCTGGGCTCGGCGAGGGTGTCAGGTAGGGGGTCGCCGATGTGATGAGTATCAACCTCAGCCAACTTCGGGGAAAAGCGTAGTTTATAGTGCTCTATGGCGATGGTGGCAGTGATTATGCGTTTACAACAATACTGCTGGTGGAAGATGTGTATCGCATCGTCACGCATGTGAGAGGTGTGCGGAGGTAATCCCAGTCGCTTTTAACATGACGGGGCGGAAGGTTACGTCGGAAATACTAGATGAGGTGTGCCTACCTAGTCTCAATCTCATCGAGAAGCTTGCCAGAAGCTTGCCATTGATGTTTCTGCTACTGAATACCGGTATGACCGTGGCGAAGGCAGGATTGAATTACGTATTCGGTAGGAGTTGCGTATCAGAGAAACGACAGCAGCGAGTTGACTTCTAGGGATGCATCCCCAATATCCAATTGATTGCGAAGCTTCAGCCTCGGAATAAATTCGAGTCTGAAAAATGGTGTTAGACGTTTGATATGTTGAATTATTGACTCCCAGAAGATCGTAGAGGTAATTCACGGTAGGCTGTACCTCCGCAAGAAAAAAAAGGGGGAGTGGGCGAAGATGAGACATATCATATTGTGCTAGGTCTCCCTAAAAAATATAATGTGATGGACATTTCCGAGAAGCGAGCCGTGATGTGCTGGTCGTCTCCCGATCAACAGGGAGAAAAGATGAAATAATCTGTTAGATGTCAAGACTCTTCTCGGTAGCCTGTAGGGAGTCTGTCGGCCCTGTCGAGCTGGAAAATTCGAGGATTTGCAATTAATGTCGTTGGAAGCGAAGTGCCATGTTCGCACAACAGAACTAACCTATCTCAAAATGACTCGCGAACACATTGCCGAATAGGAATTCCACACCTCTGCGCTACATGTAGATGTTGCTGGGCCTTGATGGGAATGAGTATCCAATTTACAATGAAATATTAGCGGTCGGAACCAAAAGAACGAAGTAGTAATTTCTACTTGGCGAGGGGCACCCAGTACCTGATTGCGAGTTAACCCGTGCTCAATAACAATTGTTATGCGTATTGGAAGGGACATATTGTAATGGTAATATTGAAAGACTGTGTTCGAGCCGGCAGAGAGTTCGCTACTACACCACTCCGTTCATAAGAGGCCCCTTCGAAGAGGGTTATCACCTTCAAACGATACCATCTTGTGATCGTCTAGAAAGCCCTCGGACAAGAATGGCTTGACAGGTCCACGTTAACAAATAGGAAACGACATACGTGATTGCCGCATGTTAGATCAAGAGACTATGCCGTGAACAAAGAGACGATGTAGAGACGATGTAAGTGCTTGTCAAGCTGGCTAGGCCAACGAACCATGTAGTTTGCCATGATCGAGATGGACTAGGACGCGTTAGATATATGTTGCGACGAAGAGAAAAACTATGATATGCTAGACGTCCGTCACAAGTGAAGGGATATGTTGGTGACTGTCGAGTCGTCTGGTATATCCGTGACGGACGGAGAGAGGATGCGAGTAGTCGTCAGGTAAGTCGGACGAAGAGACTAAATATTAGAAAATTACGAATGGAGAGATTATTATGAACATTAAAACCTAGGCACCCGTACAAGTAGACTATCTGGAGTGGTATATAACTCTAACAGACGGGGCGAGGATAAGTGGTCATCAAAGTGGTTAGGTTGAGGACAGAGATCCTCCGCCCAAAAGCATGAGAAGGTCATGTTTTGGATTTTGGGACAAGCATAGTGAGACGTCGAAATGGTCTATGATATGCTGGACGAATGTTGGAAAATGCAAATGCTAGACGTGCCTGCTAAAAGCATCGTTGGTAGGTACCGAGACAATTTGTGATATGCTAAGCGCCTGTTCAGAGATGAACTCGGCGCGAAATATCTCAGGTAGGCCTCATGGGAATGGGATCTTGCTTACGTCAAGTAGCCAAGGTTGCTGGAAATCACCAGATGAACAGGATGAAAGGGCAAGGTAGTATGTTGGATGCCGAGACTTCTGATAATGCGATCCTGGCTTTGGGATGATTGACGGCGGGAGGGCTGTTGTGATGACGGATAAGTCAATGAACTACCAAGGAAATAGGCAACTTGTTTATACGCTTAAATTTGTAGTCGCCTTGTCGCCACCCGGGGTTGTACGTAGGTGGTGGTTGCTTTGACGAATTGCTTGTGTGTCGACCTTGATCGGTTGGGTTGACTCTCTCGGTACTAGGTAGCTTCAAGCGCTGAAGCGTATCAGCGTGTGCCAAAACTGAAACAATTTCTACTCCTGGCTGCTTTTGGATGAGCTTCTTCGTCCTTCCTAACAACAGCTTTTGTCGAAGCCTCATTCTTCAGATAAACGAAAGCCTGAGAAACATAATACTCCGCAACGTTTACGAACGTATTGTATATCCAGCAGGAGACAAAGGTCGATATGTCGGACGTCTGCCGATTGAAATACGGACGTCTGCTGTTCCAAAGCCAAGGAGAAATGTGACATAGTAGGCGTCTATTGCCGAAGGGCTGTAAAATACGTGATATATTGGACGCCCACCGGTTGGTCGAACAAATGAATACATGATGTGCTGGATGTCCACCAATTATTTGAAGAAACGAAGCGGCGTGACGTGCTGAACGGACAAGCGTCCACTTCTCGATGGACGAAATGAAAGGACGCGATGTCCTGCACGTCGATCGGTAGTAGAAATGGAAGGACACGCTATCTTAGACGTCTACCAGTTCGTCGAAGGATTGGTCGAACACAGAAAAGGGGTCGTGAGGTGCTGGACATCGGCGGCCGACGGGACGGAGAAAGATGTGATATGATGAACTTCCTCCACCGAAATACCGAAAGACATGATATGCTAAACGTCCGCGGCCGAGCGGACGGAAAAAAGACATGGTGTGCTGGACGTCCCACCCATCTCTCTCCCCCAGCACACCCACTTCCTATCTTGACGTTCGCCCCGGACCTATCCATCGTGACACTTGCAGAGTTACCAAGGCCAGACAGGTCCAGACTACGCAGTAAGTTTTCAAACCACATACACTTATCTATCATTTTTATGCGGCAACCCACTATTTTCCCACCAAAACTCACTAACTTTACAAGGCTCTTGAAAACGCAAGAAAAATCGGAGAAATCTAGAATTAATTGAATCTTACAGAGCTTTGGACAATAGAACTTATTTGTGAAACGTACCTTATTATTCTCTACTAATTTGGATTGATGTCGTGGTAAAGTAGTAAAATATATAGCTCCTAAGAAAAAGTACGATTTTAGGTGGGGGAGAAAATATCTCGATTATTCCTCCCTATAAAACGCGCAAACCTAATTAAATTTTATAAAGAAAGAGTAGTGATTAAATATTAATCGGTTTTCTATATCTCTCGAATAAGGACATCTTTTTTACGATTTTTCTACGTTTAAAAATGCGCCGCGATGTTGGTGAGTTTTGGTGGGAAAATGGTGGATTGCCGCATAAAAATGATAGGTGATTGTAGGCTTACAGATGAATCTGAGACCTAGTTCTCTGTCAACGAGAACCATCAAGGCCCACGGAAGAATCCGCGACCTGGTTCTCTTCGAAGACCATTGCACATCCTCGTGTGAGACGTAGAAGGCCACGGGTAACCGTGACCTGTCGACATTGAGGATCTAAACTAGATCTCATGAGGCGTGCCTGCCCTCTGGTCAACTAACCGTCTTTGAGGAGGTGGATCTGTTGAGATTACTCCTTTACATCTCATTGATGGTTTCCAACCCTACCAAGGAGCTACTGCTGTAAAGATGGCTACCTTACCTATTCAGAGGCAGTCGTGTCTATGACAATGCCAAAAGAGAAGCCGAGCACGATAACCAGAGAGACCGCAAGAGAGATGACTCAGTCACTTTCTACAATAGCCGCAGCTTTGGTAGCTTCAGCAGCGGCCTTTGTCACGATGCGAACATGGAAGCACGAGAAGCAACTGTGTTGTAGCATGAAGTTTTCTATCTCTGAGCTAACGTCCATATACACGAGTCTCCCTTGTCATAGATGTAAAGCTCCCGATGATTCTGATAGACCCCCTAGTTCCTGATGACTTTAGCCACTAGACTCCTGGCGTTTTGTCATTGCTGGCCTCGCAGTACTCGACACTTCTAACAGGGCTCGCTGCGATACTCTCCACCCTCGCCTTTTTTTCTCAACGAAAGCTGCGGCTTTCTCTGGCGTAGATGGTGCATAGAAGCGTAGGAACTTGCTAGGGTCACGAACGTCAATGTCGCTCAATTGGCAAACAGCATTGAAGATCATGTCCGTAAAGGCTGCCGCTTCTTTATGAAACCCCCTGAGGAAGTACATAGAACGGGTACATAGAACGGGGAACGAAGGAAATCTCGGACGAACCAGACATTGCCTTTTTTCCAACAATTGGTAGCTGTTCGGAATGTGGAGGGGAACCTGTTCGGTTTGAACGAAGGTCTTGTCTAGGTCGAGCATTCGACTGTAAGTTTCGAAGTTTTCCCGACCAACAAAAACGAGAAACCTCGAATGCTTGTTCATCCACCGTTGGAACCTATCACATCGCGTCTGAAGCGACATGAGGTACGGAATAGTGAAGGTAGTTTCCCAAACGTGTTGGATGTGCTTATGACAAGCCGTCCGAAAGGGATACCGATCCGAGGTCCTGACATAGGGGTTGGGACCCACCTTGTCGTATTGGAACTTCAGACAGGGGTTCGTTCTGTCCATGACATGACCATACTCGCCCTTCTGTGTCCTGAAAGTCGGGTAGTGCCAGACGAACGATAGGATGGCATTGAGAGGACCGGACGGTTTGACTAGATAGCGTTCTTCGATCTTCCCGTTGGAGATCTTCACCATATCTGTCACAAACTCGTCCCATGCGGTTGTTAGTTCCGCATCATGGTCCTGCCATTCCTTCCCCAGGCTGAAAACCCCTTCAATGTCGACATCCGTCTTGGTATGTGACAATGGGGGTCGCAATAAGGAAGAGGAGAATTACCGAATGTCGTTAGCATTCTTCTTACAAATGAAGAAGCCTAGCAACAACTCAACAGAGTCGATTGCAGCGTTCGACGGGGATCCAAGCGCAGCCTGCACGCATCGCTTGGATAATTCTCCCATGGTCTCGTCATCGTCGGCAATATCCTTGGGCACGGCGTTGTCACCCAGGATAAATGTCGCTAGAGAATTGATACTAGCGGGGCGAACTTTGCCTTCGGTATTCGGAGCCTCGATATTGGCCGCAAGCTTAGCGATCGTCCGCTTCCGATTCACTCTCGCTGAGTTCGTCGTAGTCGCGGAGTTGAACGTTGCCGAAGTTAGCGTCACCGAAGTCAGCGTCACTCTCCGCAACCGAGTCGTTGGGGCCGTGTTCCCGACCGTCGTCCCCAGACGGATACTCGGAGCCGTGAGGACCAACTTCATGATCGGCGTTCACAGGCTCGAGGTCACCGCCCGAGGACTTGGGTTGGATGACAACCGGCTTCAGTATCTTCACTCTCTTGTAAGCATGTTCTCCCTCGCCTTCTAGCGTTCTCTTCGAAGAGTAACCCATCTTGAAGAGATCGTTTTGAACAGAGGTATGATAACTATCAAGAGTATTGCTTCGCAGAAATCGCACAGGGTTACTTGAGTTCCTTAGGAATTGCTACTGATTACAGTCGAAGAAGAATTTCAGAAAAAATCTGCGTTTAAGAGGGTAGAAGTTAAGTAAGTTGAAGAGAATGAAGTGTGTTGGACAAACACTCTTTTGGTTCTGGTCATACATTTAACATTTAGGCGGCCTACTGTTTCCAGAGTGTCATATGAGTCATTGGCCCAACTTAGGTAGGTGCGTACCTATTCTGAATTGCATTGAAAGAAGTGACACGATATTCCCCTATCATTAAGGTTAAGAATGCGAGCTGCAGCAGAACTTAAAAAATTCTCGCGAAAGTACGGAGACGGATAGGTTTGCACATTATGGCAGCAGTTAATCCTGTATAGGTGTTTCGTTATGTACCATGAAAGTTGGTTCTTATGCGGCTAGGGGTCGCCAACTTTGGTATCACGACCTCATCGTCAAGCCGTTCCTTCACTTCATGCATCGCACCTGGCTGACTCCCAAGAGGCGAGTATGCAACTACCTGAGTAATTCCTTTGCTCTTGCAATACTGAAGCAACTCTTCCCGAGGAAACCAAGAATGAGCTTCCACTTGGAAGTTAGACACTCCAATAAAACGACTTTTGCCTGATCGAACGAGAGCTTCCATCGTCATGATTATTAATTATGGGCTTGAAATACAAGCCGGATTAGAATTGTACCATTGAGCAAATGCAATTCTTTCTGCTTACTTTACCATCCTTACCTATCAAGATGTCATGAAAACCAGCGGCCAGTGCATCAGGTAAATATCAGCTAGATAGTAGTCAGTCCACTAAAGGGCATACCATTTGTAGTAGGATGGTGTTATCGACTGTACCATAGTCGAGCTTCATGCGCTGCAAGCTTTCTTCTAAGCTCTTAGTCACGTCATCGGGGTGATGATACTGCTGCCAAAATTCAATAAATTAGAAGACAGATTGCCCTTCGCGTGGGAGACTTACAACTTAGTGTAGATAAAGAGCTCCTCTCTTGGAATTCCACTGGCATGTATCCCCTTCCCAACCTCTTCCTCGCATCCGTAGAGCTGCTGTATCAATGTGGCGATATCAAGCGAGAAACCCCCTTTTACGGCTCTAGCGAAGCGGCCCCTGCCAGCAGCCCCAGGTTCAAATGTCCCTAGTCCGATCGCTGAAATTTTTGCCACTGAAGAAGTCGTGACGGCTCTTCTTGAGAGGTCATCCATTGCTGAAAGTAGCCTTTTTAAAGCACAATCGATATTCGGCGAGATATCTGATTTAACGTTAGTTTCAAAAGTGCTTGGAATTTGTGCTGGTAGCTTTACGTATCGTGTCTTGCCATAGAGGGCGTGCTTCGAGCACCGGCCGGCAGCGCGAGATTGTCGCCGGTGCCCGTATGGGCGATCTCGGCAAACCCTCACCACCAAGTGTACGCAACGGAATCTACTGTTATATTTCACCGAAAGAGCGGCACGGAACTACGGAACTGTAATGAATAATATGGCTACGGGCCACTATGTTCTAGTAATGCAGAGACCATGATTCTTGTCTGTTCATCCACTGGTAGGTAGTCGAGCAAGAACATAATTGGTCCATACAGTGTCTATTTCTAACGCAGGCCGGGGATCTGTTTGTCAGAATCGGCATCCCATACCCCACATGGATCACCGAGTCTTCTCGGTTCTATGTGGGATTCATGGAGTGCTTTTGGACCGTACCAATCGGCAAATCTCCACTTACTCGCATGAGTTGGGATCACGGTACCTTTAGCCTAGGCAGAGCTAGTTAGATGGGAGGGTGAGGGTATGCGGGGTAGGTCGATGTGATGGATGCGACGACTTGGGCAATCCCCAGTGGCAGGTAGATGGTGTGGCTAGCGGGCTTAGGAAGGAAACCACTGTGGCCCAGTGATCTTGGTGGAAACCCATACGAAGCTGTCGTCAACAGCATCACTGAGCTTCCTATGGCTTCGCTTATATTCACGTTGCGTGGCACATCCGACACTGTTCGTGGCGTCGTGGATGTTAGGTTCGGACAGCCCGTTTGGCACTTTAGAGGGATCCGCTACGGACACATTGCGCGGCGGTTTGCAGAACCCGAATATGTCGAGCTCGGCAGCCAAGAAATCGATGCCACGAAGTTTGGGTACACGAATCAGGTATCCCAGACCAGATCCGTGACTGGGGGCTAATCTGTTGCTACGAGATACCAGGCCTCAATGTCCGCAGCCCGATGTAGACCCCGGCCACCTTCTACGGGTTCCTCCCAACATCAAATTCACGAGAATCGAGGAGGACGAGCTTGAATGCCTCAATTTGAACATCACGACTCCCCCACACGTCGGCAGGAATGCTTTAGGGCTACTACCTGTCTTGGTTTGGGTTCATGGTGCGTATCAATCTCACGACGCCTAGAGCCCCTTTTCGAACAGCTAACAGGATGCCAGGCGGGTCGCAAGTCGTGACGTTTACGTCAGCCGCGGGACCGGGTGGTGGTACGTCGTCGGCGATAATCATGGCTAGCTGGCAACTCAAGCATCATCATAGGTTTGTGCTGACAACACGGCGCAGATCCAACACAGATGGTAAGCCAAGCAACAAGCGTCGGCAAACCAATGATCGTCGTCACTTTCAACTATCGCCTCAACATCTTTGCATTCAATTGTGGCGAGGGAGCAAAGAATCTAGCGTTACAGGACCAGAGGTTAGCTCTCGAATGGGTGTCCAAAAACATTGTCAAGTTTGGTGGTGATCCCGTAAGTAACATCGAACCTTTGAAATCTCGTCTTTGCTCATGCGAGATTAGGACCAAATCACGTTAGCAGGAGAGAGTGCTGGAGCCGTATATGTTCACGCACATATTCTTCACATGAGCGGTTGCTTGGCGAAGAGGGCAATCTTGGCATCGGGTTCACTGCACCTTTCACCACCACAAAACGTAGATGTCAGTGAAAAGTTCATCAGCCGGCTAAGGAGCGAGCTAGCTACCCGAGGCCATACGCTACACGACGGGCCGTCCAGCTCTTTGGTACAAAGCCTCACCAATTGCGGCGTCGTCTCCATGTGGCTTCAGCAAGAGCCCGGCCTCGATCACTGGCAGGACAGAGTAGAGCAAGTGGAGACTCTGATGGTTTCTGATGTGGAATACGAGGTACGTAATTCTGAGTATAACAGTGTCTATCGATTCCTTCGCTTAGGGTTCTGTTTAGTCTGTGATTTGGCGCAACGGTGTCGAAGCCATGGATGTGGACGAAATTATCTTGATTATCTTAGGTGACAAAAAGTATTCCGAACTCGCCAAGCTTTACAACATATATCCAGGACGTCCAAGCTCTTGCAAACATGGTGTACTTGATTTTATCAACGATGCTAGGTTTGCTCTCCCAGCCTTCGAAATAAGTGAAAGATGGCGTCGCGGACATGGAGAGATATTCCAATACATAATTGACGAGCCCAATCCGTGGCAAGCGTCCAGTCGGGCCCATCACGCAGTGGATCTGCTCTTTTTATTTGGCGGCGTTGATCTATCTTTTAACCATGATGCGACAGAGGTCGCCACTGAACTACGAGAGGCATGGATAGACTTTGCACACGGCGGGAAACCTTGGCCAAGATCAAATATTCGCGCATTTGGTCCTCATTCGCGCTGCGAGAATCTAGATCTAGAGGCATATGCCAGAAGACGCAGGGTAAAGTGCTTTGATTTCTTGCAGAAATTGGGAGCTCCGGAATACATGGCCTTGAGTGGGAAACTCGGAGCGGGTCGGCTAAGCTTACTAAATTAAGCTTAGATAAGCAAGAGCTTGTCCGATAAGGACTCTTATTAGAGATAAGACTTGTGGAAATATGGTAGATGATTCTTCCCCTAGAATACACAACCTGGAAGTTTCTCCCTGATCAGAATCATATCATTTGATTAAGCTGAGAGCTTGCTAACGTCCCTTCAATGAGACGCTTAATGTTAAACGATTGAATGTGAAGTGGACGCGGGCGACGTATATTTCGACCCAGCGATTGTTATTATGGCCACAGCATTCCGCATTTCGCCCTTGTCGGCTTTCCTTTGGTGAGATCTCACAGAAAGTATTCACCTACAACATCCATTGCACTGCACTACTCCTAGATCCAGGCAAGGCCGTAAATGCTGTTGAGTATCGGTATAACACCTTCCTTAGTGCGAAAGGACAGAAATGCCGACCAGGACAGCAGTCCAGGTCAGAGGAAATTGACGATGTGCCGCTAATAATCATCACTAAAAGACTGGAAGCCCGCCCCCTTTCCCCTCTCTGGATGCGGGGAAAAGGACGTACTAAGATTCCCCAAACCAAACCCCGCATTCCTCATCTCTTGATGGGTGTCTCTTGTCGTACTTAGACCGGGTGAACACATCTGGGCAGTTGACAGAGATTTTACAAATCGGCTCTAAACTAGTGTTACTACCATGTACTGTACAATGAGATAACGATCTCTCGGCAGAAGCGAAAGGACCCTAGCAGGCGGCCTCGAAACACGGCGCAGCACCGGTGCGACTACTGCCCAGTCACCTTCACCCGTTCAGAGCATCTCAAGCGCCATCAAACAATGCACAACAAGCCGAAGGCCTTCGCTGGCCCATTCTGCTGCAAGAAGTTCGCGCGAAGGTACGTCCAGCTGGCAAGCCTCATCCTGAGCTCCTCCGTAGATGCCATGACCCTTTCCATCTAGAAGAGGGGATTATACACCGGCGAGCTCCCAGCTGCCCCTCCCCCCTAAGAGTACCCCTAATGACGATATCTCCGCATACACCAGTTACCCCTGACACCCACATACCTGCCTTCATCCACCTTTACATCTGCTGGGCTCACTCCTTTGCAATTTATACATTGCCAAGAACTTAGCATGCGTCAAGCATTTATATTATGCTTGGAAAAGTTTTCTTTCAAATCATCCCACATCCTCGGCTCATGCTCATGCTTCTTATTGCTGTTCCAAGCCCAATCCGTGATGGTGAATGGCCTGCTGCTCTCGAACATGAAAGCAATAGAGCTCTTGGAAATTTGGGTCTCGGGAGGGGCCTGGCTGCTGGCCGCTGAGAATTCCTGACTCGGGTGTTAGCTATCCGCCGAATGAGAAGGGTTAGAGGGAGCAATGGAAGATTAAGTCTTACTTCGTAGGCGACACCGTGTGGCACCATGCCACATTCGAACGAGACACTGCCCGGCTGGAACGCGTCCGATCGCCCACCATACTCGCCATATATAAGGCCCATGAGTTCAGAAGCTGCGTTGCGATGATAGTAGGGAGGTCTGTAGGTATGCGAGGCTACATCCCAGCGAGGCGAGAAGATCAGGAAATCCGCCAGAGGTGCCGCAGGATCCCTCGACTTAGCGGTCAGAACACAGAATATGGATGGGTCGATATGATCCACCGAAATAGAACCAACGTTCACGAACTTGGTCAGGTCGTACTTGTAGGGCACATAATTCCCATGCCAAGCAACCACATCAAATGGAGAATGATCCTGAGTGCTTTTGAAAAACCTGCCACCCAGCTTGTAAACAATCTCCCAAGGATCATTACGAGTGACCTCGAACTTGGCTTTGGGATGAAGAAAGTCACGGGCGTTGGCAAGGCCATTGGAACCCAGAGGCCCCAGCTCTGGCAGTTCGAAGTTGGCACCCCATACCTCCAGGATGTACCCTCGTGTTGGTCCCTCGACGGTCACTCGGAAGCGGAGACCACGCTGGATAACGCAAATCTCACCAGGTTGGACATAAAGAGGCCCGAATTCCGTTTGAATATCCAGGGTACCTTGCTGTGGGACGATCATAAAGTCCCCGTCGGAATTGACGAACGCGCGCTTCTCCATACTCTCGGTAGCAGTGTAGATGTGTGTAGCGATGCCCTCCCTCAGACTCGGGTCGCCAGACCCCGCAATAGTGCGAAGTCCGGTGACAAAGTCGGTCCCATCCACAATATCGAAAGGCAGCTAAAGAGACAATTAACTCGGAGAATTTAGTAATCAATGGTGTAGGTAGATCCTACCCAGGCAAGCTGCGTTGGCGAGAGGTGCACATTGGGGTTCAGGGGCAGAAAACAGCTCTCCGTTCCCTCGACCTTGGGAAGGTCGGTCTGCACGAGCACAGTCAGCAAGGCGTACTCATCCATGGTACGGAACTAGAGAAACTGACAAAACCCTGGTGAGCCACCGCTGGGCGTGCTCTGTAAAGCCATGCTCTTTTGTTCATGTGTCGTGGCGCGACAAACGCAGAACCCGTAATCTGCTCGGTGTAGAGCCCAAACCGGGCACTCCGAGGATTATTCTGCCCCCGAGGGATCGTCCCCTCGACGGCCTCCGATTCAAAGTTGTTATTGAATCCTGGGAAATACTCGTACGGATCATTCTTCCGCAGCGCAAAGGAAGGGATAGTTCCATCCTTTTGCGTCTCGGCCCAGTGGAAAATCTTCTGATATTCGTCTGTGGGGGCCATTGCGACTATGGCTCTTTTTCTTGACTCTTTTTTTTCTGAGAACTTTTTTGAGGTCTAAGAACAATCTTGGGCAGGGCACGGCACTTAAGACGAGTGCTCTTTAGAAGCAATATGTAAGGGAGGTGGCCAGAAGTAGTATGTGGGGTTACCAGAAGCGCAATATGGGGTAGCCGAATAGCTCCACACTTGCACCCATGAGCCATTTGCCGGTCATTTTCAAAGTGGGAGGGATAGGGAAAGTAGGTGGAGGTAAGTAGGTAGTCTGATCCGCTGGCCTGGCAAGTGTCACCCAATAATTCCGATGTCCTGCTCGATCTGCCGTGTGCGTGGTGATAGCCGCCGGAAAGCATCCGTGGATACGTCAGCAATCACACCAGTGACGGACTGGTCCTCGGGGCGAAGATGGAAAAGCACTGGCTCGTTTCTACCCAGAGCGACTGACCGAAGTCGAGTTCTTGCTCTTAATTTTGTGTTATGGCGCTCACAGATTGCTGGTTCGCCTGTAAAATACACAACACCTTCTGCTGCCAGTATCTCGGTTATATCCGTTGATAAAGATATAATGTGCAAATATTTCTCTGACAGCCCACCGCCCAGGACAGTTATCTTGTGATAGATAGTGTGCGGGGTGACACAAGTCAACTTCTTCTGGGAGTCGTACATGTGAATGATAACTTGCCATCTTAAGCTACTATGGCACTAGGTAGATCGTTTGAAACAGCAGACTATGTGAATCTCCACACTCTCCCGCAGCTTTGTCCCCTCCATGTTGTTGAGAAGGGAGGCTTGATATACAGCGCTTCGGCAACTCTGTACCGAGTCCCCCGTCATCCAATGCGGCGACCGCTGTTATCCGCGTCTTTGCTCAGGCAGAAAACGAAGAGTTGCTGACGAGATCTCACTTTGAGCATCCTGTAATGAAAAATCTCGGCCAGGCCTTCCCTGACTTTACTCCGAACCTGGAATGCCCTCGTACGGGTCAACTGCGGCCGTGTTTTACTTACTTTCGTGCCTTGATGAATCGTTCCAAGGTTGGTATGGAAGCACATTGGGTCAACTCAGAGGATACAATCAAGCTGTCTCATCAGAGAGGCTAATTCGCTCAAAAGAGGCGATGCAGGAGAACTATGAGCCTAGAAGCACTGTAAAGTTGGATGTGTTTGGACCTACAGTTCAGGTTTCTCTGGGACACAAGGGTTTTGCGCGCTCTGGTAACAAGGGGGCTAATGTTAATATTGGCTTCTTTCCTCAAGGATATTCGATAGATGAGTGACATTGGCTGCGCTCCTTTCTGAGTACTGAGAGATTGCTTCAACTACTAGGTGACGATGCTCAGGAGGTGTCCAGTGTTGCGGGTCGAATTTCCCAATGTCCATCATGTACATTCTGTCCTTTCGATCTGCTGGAGGCGGTGTGGCGAACATATCACGACCTGACAGTCTCGGCAAGGTAAGAAAGATCCTAAATGCTACTAAATTGTCGAAACGATTCTCCTGTACTAGTGTCTCGTGAATCGGACGTTGCCGGGGGCAGTGCTTCCAGGATTGTGTGCTAAGCTTGTCGGCGCCGGGCGGCTTGCTACTCGTCCTGTTCAATCTTCACAGCCGGATGATAAATACTGTTGCCCCCCGGAGTTGGTTCTGGACTTGAGTCGCGCATGTTGCAGAAAATAGGGGGCTTGACGATCATTGATGCTAATCTGTTCCTTGGCCGATTCCAGATCACGTATTTTCCCAAGATCTTTCGGCCCCCCTGTGAAGATCAGCCTCTAGACTATGAGCTTATTGCACACAAGTTCCAAGATCTCACCAATGCAATTTTGACAAAAGCCACATACCGTGTATCTCAGCAATTGAGCTGAGGAAGCTCTTCCTTTTTGTTGTTGACTCACGTTAACAAATATGACGACGAAAAGGACGAAGGACGACGAAATGAACGACAAAATTGACGACGAAGAACACGACGAAGAAGAATCATATGGTAGAGTACTTATGACCTGGGTTTCTGAGCACCAAGCGTTTCATTGACTAGCTACACACTACCATCGTATGCTTCTCATCCGCCGTCGTATTGTAGGTAGGAGATACCTTGTCTGCTTTACCATTACCTTATTGCCATTACACCTCCCCTGGTTCCCTGCCCCGTCTTCCTAATACTCTTGATGAGCACGCTCAGAAAGAGAACCCCCCTTTCCCCAGCTTCCTCGTCCACCTTTGAAGCAGATTGCTTCTCGTGAAGCGGTGCTGCGCGCTTTGCCAAGCCATCCAGGCAGCTTGATAGAAGCGGCGTGAAGCTGTCATGAGGTTGATGTTTGTTGTGAGCGGGTTTGTTCGAAAGGGTATGCCGTCTCGTTTTCTCCGACACTTATCTTAGGGTAATCCGCTCCGTTATGGTCAGACGACCAATCTCAACACCGGTCACAACGTTGCAGTTGGCAATATCCACGCATGCTGCCTTCTGTTGCACCACAGTTCTGGCAGCCTCGAGGCTTGCCTAACTTGACCCATTTGGTATGGGCTTGCTTCGTGGGCATCCAAGGAGACCCCACCCTAGCTTACCAATCATGGCAGGCGGCACATCTGGTTTCCTCCTTGTACCCGTATTTGCGTTTCCCTTTCCATGTACAGAATGGGTTTTGGCAGACGTCATCGGCATCGTTCTCCTTTAACCACAGGCAGTGTTCTTCGTGGTCGCTGGGGGCCCATTTCCGCTTCTTTTTGTTCCAGAACTCATGACAGCGTGAGCATCTCTCATGCTCGCCCCATCGTTTGATCGTAAAGTTCTCTTCTGTCCTTGGAGCCCCATCCATTCGTGTGCAGTAGTCAATACACGCGGGGTTGCGGCAATGTCGGATCGTTCCGCTGGCTTTGGCTTCGCGTCTCTGCAGAACGTACTCTTTCTTTTGGACATTCGTGAGCCCGTTGAAAAAAAGCCAGCAATTCTGGCACTGCCACCCCGACTATGGATAATGCTTCACAGTGAATCGTCTGCGATTGCTCTTTGCAAGGACCTTGCCACAATGTCCGCACTTCATCTCTATCTCGTACGAAATCCGGAACCCCTGGCTTAAGGGCCACGCTCTGTTCAGTCCTCCTAGGCTCGGAAGGTCTGGCACAGTCTGCCGTATAGACGTGTACAGGCGGATTGCTTCTTCTGGGGTATGTGGGTGCGGGGTGGCCTTCTCTGCTGGCATTGTATCTAGAAACAGCATTAAAATGCCTTCTAGGAGGATTGCGTATGGTCGGTGGTGGTCTTCATTGCTTAGCCCCACGAGGAGTCTAAGCTCCGGGCGCTGACCATTTAGCAGGATTCGCTCATGATACACCATCTTCGTTTTAGTCTTCCCAAGGAAAAGGTTCAGGTATTGGCGTATTCGCTCCCACAATCCTGTTTTTGCAGTCCCCGATCCCGTGTAGGCTCCTTGGGGAATTAAATCGACATATACTCCTATGTCTTTAATTCCCCAAATGGGGCGGGGTAGGCTGTCTCTCAAGTCCTCCTGAGTGAGGTTTGGCTTGCCTAATGCCGACTGCACTTGGCGTGGTATCGTGTCGCAGCACCACTCTACTAGATCTTAGCCTTTTCACCAATCTTACCAGTCGATGGAGTACATACCGAATAAGGCGTCGACCCTCCACAGAGTGAGAAGTCTGTAACAGCAGAATGGGTGACTGTTGATACTAGAGTAGGATGTTATGGTCAAGGCACTGAATGGCTTGAAGAAAAGGGATGGCTGTCTCCTTGCAGTGATGGGATAAAACTGGTTAGAGTAGAGAGGTTTAGGTTGAAAGGACGGGTGTTGTCCTTTGTAAGTGTGATACTGGCCGTGTTGGAGGAGAGGTTGGTGAGTATGGGTATCTCCAATCTCCTTGGCTATTGAACCAATTGTCTTCTCGATCTTTGCCATGGTGGCTGTCATCCGCTGGTGCAATTGCGGCTGCATTGATCTTGTCGGACACAGCGAGTGTGATCTACTACTGGTGGTTTAGATGTAGACCAAGGGCTGTTATTGCAAGCTTGGCCAATTCGAAGTAGGCGGAGGAAGAAGTTTTGGTTTCTTGGAGAAAAACAGATAAAATACAGAATGGAGAAAAAGACAGGGAGAAAGACAGGGAAAAGGAGAGGGAGAAAGAAGTTTAAAGTGACGGCAAATTGGAAAAAGGAGAGAAGGCGCCTACCTTCTCCGTTGAGACATGCTAGGTTTGGTGATACCATTGAGTCAACTTCCTCCCTCAAGGTTTAGGTACATTAGGCAGTACCTCCACTAACTCGACTTATTCATTATACGACTAAGGCGCAAAGGCAATATTCAGCTCATTCATTAGGTAGTTGCCCACTATCGTATAATCTAGTCTTCCCCATCTTCAGACGACTGCTTAATTCGAGGCAAGCCTGTAAGCATTGGTGCAACTTACTTAAAGCTATTGAGAAATATGGTAGGAAGTATGATCAATATTTAAAACGCACCTGATATTGCAGAAAGGCATCAAACCCCAACCACTTATTTAGACCAAAAGTACTTTCTACCACACCTAGACAAACAGCACTTGGCCGAGATTGAGGAAGACGGATAGACAGGATCGTCTAGCGCTGCAGAGCATCCATCCTCAAGCCCAGTAAGCGAAGGGCGATCACGACCACGAACGAGCACCGTAAAGAAGGTGCACCTGCTTTTCTCCGTCCACGCCTGAATTCTGAGCACGGCACGATAGAGTTCGGAGTGTTCGATAGCCTCGGCTCGGCTGCTTCCGCTAGCTTTGTAGACAATCCTGAGGCTAAGGCCGATCAAGTACTCGCCTTCACTGATGATCAGTATAACGAGGCCATCCAAACCTGGGACCGCGCCCAGACGCGCTGGGTTATGCGATACAACAATGGCTTGTGTGTGTACCTGATCCGCTCGTACCTGTACAAGACTGGGCATGGCCACGAGCGCCCAGAGGAGAGCCCCTTGACCAGCCATACCATCGACAATCTGAAACCTTTGCAGCTTTTATCTAGCTGCCTGGATGGCTTGGCAAAGTGCGCAGCAGCGCTTCACGAGAAGCAATCTACTGTAAGATCAGACGAGGAAACTAGGGGGTTCCCACTCGAACGTGCCCATTAGGAGGCTTAGGAAGGAATCGGCGACATGAAGGACGGAGCAAGGAATTAGGAATGCGTAAGAGCAATAAGGATATGGTAAAGCAGATAAGTTGTCAGGAGTCTAGTGGTTCAAGCCACCAGGGACCAGGGAATCTATCAGAGTCATCAGGGGTTTTCCTAGTTGCATTATATATATACCATATATATGTTATGTACTTGGTTATTTGGTCCGATCGTGTGTAGAACTCTACGCAGCACATTCAATGCTTCCAGTCGCCAGGCCGCCCCGTGTAATAGGTTGTGTAGCTATTAGTGTGCGTTGCATTTGCTGTTCCCTCACTTTTGAATGTGGGCGTGACTTTCTCGGTCCCGTCTGCGACGACCATGTCTCCCAAGACACGCCTGAAAAGCTCAAGCGAAGCCTTGGGCTGGTAGTACGGCACTTCGTGGCCCGCATCGTAGACTCGCGTGAAGCTGAAGTTCCCGTACTGGCGACTCTCTCCGTACTCGACGTCGTCGACCATAAACGGGGCGTACCCCGCGCTGGCAAACTCGGCCTTGTGCGTGTAGTTTACTGCTAGCGAAACGGCTTCTCCGCCCATCCAGTTGCATATGTAGTCCTGTTGCCTCAAAATTAGCACGGATATGCCAAAGTCATATCTTTCATGCTTGGTGCATGGTGGAAGTGAAAATAGGGGTACTGAGACTCACAGCATCGCCGTAGATCATCGCGATGCGGACTCCATAGCCTAGGAGACCTTCGAGATCCGCCAGCAAGTTCGGATAGACGAAATCCCCCGTGTAATCGAAACCAATCCAGACATCTTGGCTGCTCGTTGACGTATAGTTGATGTCGACACCGATGGCATTCTGCACCTTGGCGGTGTTTAGGTAGTCGACCCAATAGCTTGGCGGGATGCTGGCATCGGCCTCTGCTCTTAAATCGTACGGGTTACGTCCACTCACAATACTGTAGACATGTTAGTGAATGTTGTTATCTCTGAAGTTAGGACCTGGAAAGTTCCTATCCGTGCTGCTTATGTAGCGGATCCGAATGAAGGGGCCTAGCACAGGGAATGCGCCGCCTCTCACCGGAAAATGTAAATGTATCTCTCTCTAGGTGTACTCACTAATATGGGCCTTCAACGAGGGAGCGGCATATCGCTGTCGCTTGGGAGCACACCGCTTTCCCATCAGGGGTGTCGCGATCTCCAGCAAAGCACGCGTCGATAGAGTCCCTGCACCCTCCAGGGAAATAGTAGTTCATCTTCATATAATTGTATATGGTCTCGTTGACTGTTTCAATCCCGTATGTGTTCTTGTATGCCAGCTCTGGATAGTAGGGGGCCTGGATCCGCTCGCTTATAATACCATTAATGATACCAAGCGAATGCATTTCCAAGGCGACCCCTGAGGTGTTGCCGTTCTTGATAAGTTCATTCTGGTCATAGAAGTACTTGAAGAACGTCGGCCCGTAATGACCTCCGTAACTTTCAGTGAATAGGTTGAAGCTGCGCGACTTCACGGTCTCATCCAACACGGGGAGGTTCTCGATGAAACCTTGCAAGATTTCCCAGGCACCCTTAGCAGCCAATTCCGTGGTGTCGAACCGATAAGGGTCAACTTCACTGTAACGGCCGTCGGGGTTGGATGAATTGACGGGTAGTCCTGTCGTCTGGTTTATCACACCCACAACCGCATCCTCATAAGAGAACCCAACACCAATAGGTTGCGAGAGGAAGAGCAGATTGCTAACTTCGTTCCAGGAATACGGATTCACAACCGAGGTGCCGTTATGAGTGACATTGCAAGGTCCGAGTTCTGTTCAGAGCGTCAGCAATGCATGGCCTAGTCCAAACTGTCCATATTAATATACCTTCAAAAAGCCCGATCAACGAGTCAGACCCAGGGCCGCCGTTGAGCCACAAAGTCAGAGGGGCTTCATCAGGATTGTGTCTTGCTTCGAAGAACCAGAAGAACATGTGAGTATCATCATCCAGGTCGACATAGCCCGAGTACGAGTTCACACCGGGGGTGGTTTCACAAACCCCCTCGAGCTCAGGCTCCTTGTAGCGAATTGTGGCACCTCCTGGCGATGTGATGGTCTTGACATCGGTTGGTTCAGCCGGGACCTGCTTCTTGATCAACTTCTCGATGTGGCTTGGGAGCGAACTGGCCGAGGTGAGACAAAGAGCAGAGAGTTGCAGGGCTGCTACCGCAGTCCTTTTCCCGAGAACGTACATGACGTTTACGGAAGGCCCTTTACCTCGACGACTTGGACGGAGACGAGAATGGGTGTGGGGAGAGAAGCCGTGAAGAGTGGGAGCCGGACGGGCTTGGCTCACCGGTTTTTATAAACTCCATGTTTACATACGGAAGATAGGGATCGTCTCTGTACCGCTCAAGCCGTGGAAAAGCCCACAAATTATCTGTGCATTGTGTATGCGGCCCCCTGTAGCTCCCCCACTCTTTCTGTAAGCAGGGTTACCGGTCTGACGTGCTCGAACATTCGTGAGGCTGCCTTGGCTCCCTAGCTTTGGGCGACAGCATCGTTCATTATCTGCCGGTCCATGTAGAAAAGCACCCTCTCGGCTCGATGTAACCGTGCTTTGCTACCTCATCGGAAGCCATACTATGTAGACATCAAAACCTTGTTTGGCTCGTGTTTGCTAGGAACAAATTGGGCAGGCGAGTACCAAATCCGCGGGGTAACCTATGCAGGGGATCGTCATGATGTTCGCGACCCAATGGCGAGCAGATAATGGTCAGTTCGGATCGCGGATGGACAAGAACCCCTTGCCTTATCTATGGGGCTGTAAGACACAACAAAGGGCCTTCATTCCTAATATACATTTCTAAGCATGCATTATTTATTTTTATAACTTCAAAGTGGCCATGATTGCATTATAAAAAAGAAATGAATGCAACCCAAGATGAAAAAAAAATTCAGGAAATGATGAAGATAAGACGATGACCGGATAGGTTGGCCTTCCTGAAGGAACCTATCCGCTGGAGAAACTGAGGTGCGCAATGTCCATGGCTTCTAGGCCCGTGAGCCGCGGCGTGAAGTAAGCCCCGAGGGACGCCTGCACCGCTGTGGATTACGGCGTTAGCCTCCCAGAATTACTTCGAAATCTGCGAGGCACAGCACCACAGTCACACCCTAGAGAGAGAAAAAGCATCTAGAACTGGGGCACGGTTTCGCAATACACCGCTACCTACCTATTGAGGTTGTGCCAGCCTAGAAAACCATCACAGCCCGGGTAGGTTGATTTTAGAGCGTTTCGTTCGATATCGACGTACCGAGCTGTGGGTCAATTGACAAGCTTGTCGCTCACTCGGAGTCAATCGCATTATTCAGCCCGTTAGCTTGCGCTTCCATGTACCGTGCCGGGCCATAGTACAGAGTGTAATACAAACAAATAGTTTTAAACACTCTAGACGGTAGCGCATCCTCCCGCACGACGTTTGGTCTGTCAGGTAGCGTAGAAAGCCGCGCCGTCGAGCAAACGTGGTGTCTGAGGCTATCGCGCTGAGAAACGCGTACTACGACAAAAGTAGTCGCCGCATAGGTCTTTGGCTCAGGGGCCACTGGTCGTCTATGACACAGGTATGTAGCCTTTTTCAGTAGACATCGCCCACAACATAGAGGTCTGCGCATGATATATTCTTTATGCTAGCTCCTACTAGGTCGCGTAGAATGCTGTTCCTACTACTCCGTACATACGGAGCAGTCATGTGTCTTGCTTCTCTATGCCGCGGGATTGTTTGAGGGGCAGTCAAGCAGTGGTCGTAGAGATGAGATATAACAAGTGGCATGGTTAGGTAGGTACCTAGGTAGCAAGGCAGTCTCGTTAATGATGCATATTCATCGGCTTGCAAGACCACCGCACAATCACGGGCATGGGTAGCTGCTCTGCTAGATTTTGCCCCATTAGACTGCCACAATCACCAGTCCATCCCTGGCTCCCGCCACCAGCGGAAAGGATAATGCACTACATGCGGTGCGATATCTTCCAGTCGGCTCATCCACCCATCAGGTATATTGCCGTAGATTTGAATGACGCGAATGTTCTCCAAGCTTGCTATCGTGCTGAAGAACTCGTCTGTCTTTTTCGTGTCGACCCGCGCCACCCAACCCACGGAGTGAACTGGTCTCGGCCCCCAATCTATGACCAAGGTCTTAAGGTTCTTAACACGCTCGATGACCATTTCGAAAAACGATAGCCAACTATTCCAATTGGGATATTCTGTTCCGACTAGCAACCAGAGTTTCTCTAGCCGGTCAAAGCGAAGGGTGCCGTGTACGGCAATACCGATCTGCCTATCTGTCCATCCACGCGACAACATCCTAATAACTGCTTGTCCATGGACCATCGGGGCTAGTTCCTGATACAGACTCTTACAAGTGAGCATTAAATTTGGGACAGCCGTTTGGTAGGTAGCGTCAATATAGACAAGTTGAGGCCGTAATGCATCTCCAAAGTCGGAATGGTCGAATGCAAGATAGAACTCGTAGATCCTCTCACGCACTTCGGGGGCAAGGGAAAATAATGGTGATTGGGGTTGCATGTCGTGTTGGTTGGGTTGGGCTGTTTCGGCAGTTCTCTTGCTGATGATGGCAAGGACCAGAGCACCAGAAGGTCCCAAGCTAATATTAAGACATGTAATATCTCGAGATCAAAAGTGAAACAGAGACGAAATGTCAAGAATGACTCCTTCAGTGAAGCTGGAGTCGTAGGTCCGGGAAATGCGGAGACTGCTGCTGCCTAGAATTAACATTAACCCCACCAACACCCGACGATACTTTGTACCGGCTTTCCTTCGTCAAAATTAAATTCAACTTTGCCATTAATTCTTCGTATTCTTTCTTGTCATAGACTCGAGTGGAAGCCTCGTAGAAATGCTTTTGCGTCAGAAGTACAACCCGCCGTGCTAATCGCATTTTTCATTCGAGAACCCGACATCTGGTCCAACCAACCAACCATGCATTGCTTTCTAGAAGCACATGCAATTAGCCATACGATTCCCTGGAGTGGTAAGAAGCGGAATAGAGGAATGGACGTATCAAAGCGAGGGCGTTGAAGGCGTTGGAGGATTGGGCTGGAACTATAGCAAATGTCAACTCACAGCATTATCGAGCAGGTGGAAAATAACCCATTACAGAATACCAGATGCAGTCGTCATGCACATAATACGAAAGTCGCCCCTTCGAGCAGCATCCTACTAGAGTAGCGCAAGGCACATATTTCGTACTTGGAGCCTGCAATGGAGTTAGGATATATCGTCTGGTAATGTACAAGGGAATATCCGTTGCTGTGCCTTACTCTCGCTGCATCTCCAAACTATGTTGATACTTGCCATTCTACGATAGGTAGTTTACCAGAGTGGTTGAGAGCTGCGCCTTTTAATATGACTGGTATCGCTAACCTTTAAGTGCTTACTGGCACTCCTGTAGATCTCGTGCTTCGTCATCAATCTACCATCGTCCTCTATGGGAGCTACCTACCTATCTGCCTATCCAACGATGCCAAGGCTTGCATTTTCCGTAACAGTGCTAGCAGAGATCCAGCCCAGCTTGCCGGGCTTTTCTCTAACCTCGAAAGGTAAAGCTTCCGCCCCTTGGGTCGGCATTGGGGCCGTTTAGTACCTAGGTTTACCTACGCCGCACTAGCTCCTTGGATGCAAGGTAGAAACGACATCATGGTCCACCGTCCGACGCCCTATTCACCACATCTCACTATAACAGCATCCATCCGTAAAACCCGTCCGTACATAGTAAACTCCGGGCATGTCTATTTTATAATCCCTTTATACGTGTAACATGTAATCACTTAAACATAATGCCTTTAGATCAAGCTAGCAGAGAAAGTTCCCATCTTGCCAAGGTGAACACCGGCTTAGTCTGGGTATCTGACTTTGATGCCTCCCGCAGCCGAGACCTGGGACGAGATGACCAAATAACGAGGAAGAAGTTGGTTAGGTCGCATGCAGCGAAGAGTGTCCATGCACGGATGAGAGCTGCAGCGGTGAAACGGCATAGGCAAAAGCACGAAGCTACAACCAAGGCCAACCCGGGTACACATGAACAGGAACCAAGACCAAGACCACCACCCATCGCTACATGTACCGCTACCGAAACTCTCCCAACGCATTGGGTGCCATTCAGTACTGTACTTTCCCCATACAAATATGTATTGGATACCTCGGCGTCACAGTTTGAATATTCTGTTCTTAATCGATGTTCGTGTCACACCGCTGTCTCCTTGCAGTATTTTTTTGAGAATATTCTAAGTTGATGTATCTAACAGCTAGCTCGCTTATTTAGACGTGCATATACTTGTCCCTGTTGGTAAAGAGAACACCGGGCCACATGAATATCGCAACGCATTCTTACGAGACTGGCTGCCAGTGGCTATCGGGGATCAAATGATGCGAATGGCCCTAATTGTCTGCGCGTGCCGTACCCAATATGTTCTCACAGGCGATCCGCGTTATGAACGCTGCGCCCTGCAGTACAAGGCGGCTTGCATGCATCTTCTTAGAGCCGCCATTGAGACTGTGCCTGCGACGCGCGAGGACCAGTCTACAACCGTAGTAAAGGATACAATTATCTCCACTACGTTGCAGCTAGCCTCCGACGAAGTAAGTGATGTTTTAGTTTATATGCCCAAATCTGCATAATCTTGAGAACTCACTGCTGACCGTGCTCATTTAGCTGGCAATGGGGAACAGTGTTGCATGGTGGATCCACATGGATGCTGTTCGCCGCATGATCAAGTTGAATGGGGGACTGAAAAACATCAAAGGATTTAACGGCTTCTTGCGAAGAATTATAGAGGCATTGACATCTAAAGATCCGCTTGAAGTAGCAGTAGTCAGGTCGAATAGGGATAATCTTGTTCAGCTGTATGGTTTAGAATTCTTCTTTAGCGAATGAACTAACAGCAATGTTGCTTGTGGTCTCATGTCAGTTCTAAACGAGCATGACCCAACTCAACTTGTGGTCCCCTATCACTTTTAATGGTGGGCTTAAGCAACACGGGCTTCTTTTTCTGCACCCAGTGGCCTGATGATTTAACGGAAGTGCTAACCGATTCTTGTTACGACGTTGTCAATACCAAACTGGATAATCCCGAGGGCGCTAGAGATTGCCAGTTGCTTCGATGATTCCTGTGGCCGAGGTTGTATTACACCCCTAGTGCGTAAGCTACAGACAGACCCGCAACCTAAATTGAACTTGCACCGAGGGAAGTGAATGCACGCTTTCTACATGTATGTGTTAATAGACAGTGTACAACATTATATTGTTTACTATAGCAACCTAGCTACAATACATGTTCTTCCGACCTACTTTTTTTGATCATAAAACTCTTGCACCCACGCCGCCATGTTGGCAACCTCCTCGTCCGCAATCGCCTTGACTCCCGGGTTGACAGCCCAGTTCTGGCCGTACAAATCGGAGCAATGGGTGCCCTTCTCTACTACTCGAACTGGCAGCGCTGCCGTACTTTCGAGAGGCCCCCCAGGACGGGATGGAGAGCTGAGCGTCGCATACAACCAAGGATCCCACTCACCATTCGTCATTAGGAGACGAGTGGTGTTGGTCTCGAACCAGCCACCAGTGTACTTATTCACGTCTTCGGCAGACTTCCCCTTGGCAATGCCGTACTCTAGTTCGGGGAACCAAAGCGGGCACTGGGAGCGCCAGTAGTCTTTATTGGCTAGGCGGGAGACGATACTGGGACGGTCCTTGGGCGCACCGTCTTGCCAATACTCGAATGGCTCATTGCACAACATCCAGTTCCATTGCCGGTTGCCCGCGTTGCTTGGCGTGAGGTCGTGGTAGATCGGGTTGGAGGCGTTCAGGGCCTGAAAGCAGTCGGTGTTGTATTCGCCTTCAAAGTAGCCGTAGCTCTCGCAGTACCCAGGCAAAGAGACCTCCTTAAACCACTTCGCGTAACCCTCGAGTGCTTTAGTCAGGCCAACTCCTTCGGGGCCCGGTACGGGGTTGGTGGAATTCGGCCACACATTCTCAATGTAGTTGCAGAACCTGTAGTAAGGAGCTCCCGAGTAAAACTGTCCCGACTGCCATGTCCACGGGCCGTTCTCCAGAGCAGAGGCAAAATCAGCATCCTGCAAGTTCCCGAGCATGAATTTATTCTTCAGCTTCGCCTTCTCTCTGGCACTGCCGTGCAGGAGTACAGAGTCGACGTAGTCGATGACGGCGATCAAGTCCGAACTGCAGTTTGCTGGTGTAGCCTGAAGGACTGGTTCGAAATATTGCCAAAAATCACCGATGGCTTCCACCACACCACTAGTGCCATAGTAAGCCCAAAAAGTTCCAGGGTCCTTGGCCGCGATCCAACCAGCCAATGCGCCCGGATAAGATCCGCCCGTGAAGATCCAAGGGGCATCTTTTGCGCTGCTTTTGCCGGTGGTGTCAAATGGCGTATCGAAATTAGACGCAAAGTAGGTGTTATCTTTGATTGAATTCTCGAGCGTGAGGTATTGAAGGTTCGCAGCTGTCAAGTTCTCGAACGGCGACGATTCACCCCAGTATCGGTGCTCTAGGACGACGACTGCGGCGCCCATCTCCTGTGCCATAAGCCCTGTCAGGCGCTGGCTCGTGGTGTAGGATACATTAAAATTATCCGCAGCCTGCTCACCCGGGTTCACCAAAATAACTGGCGAGCCCGGACCTTTCCAATACTGCGTCCCATACCAATACCTCTGCGCAAAAGTGCCGAGCTCAGGTTTGGAGTGATCTAGCAGCTGGTCAAAGGTACCCCATCCGGCTGTGCCGTTGCTAGCCTCTAGGAGGGTAAATTCGTCAATTAGGCCAACCTGCATGCCCGCATCATGCCTCAAGAAACTTCCGGAAACGCCGGCTGCCAGCAACAGCTGGGCGACTCCTACGAGGAAATGCATATCGGCAATGGTTCAATGCACCTACGTACCAAGTAAAGAGCAAAGTCTCTGGTCCGTAGAGGCCGCTCGCTTTTATATATTGTGCTTCGCCGCAAGCTGGAGCGATTGCCTACCTACCTACCTACCTGGTAGCTTATCTCCATGGCGTATCATCGCGTGTCGACTACGATAGCTACCTTCCCTTTTTCGTTGAACAGGGCGCCTCTTGGCAACATCCTTCTCTTTAGGGCTAGGCCGCGACAGAACAGGCCTATTAGAGACAGTCGCGTATAAATTCCATTTAATAAAACACGAACCAGATAATTCCAAGGTTTCTAGTAGGCTCGGTATAATTGGGTGTAAGGCGCATGATGAAAAACGAGCTAATTTCCCGCGATGATCAGCTCAATCAAGACGCTCGGATGCTCGCAATTTCGGGTCATACCGACGGCGAGATCAAGAAACATATACCTAAGTACGTACAAGTAGGCAAGTAAACAGTACCTACCTACCTATGTAAGCACCTATATTTGCAGGGCCCAGCTTTAGGTACTGTCCAATTCACTAATAAACGATTTGATCGTGAGATTGGAGGCCCTTCAAGTTGCGTACCTACCAAGGAATAAGTTGTCAGTAAATCTTCAACTTCAACTGCTGCTAAGCATTTTCTTAGCGACAAGCGGAACGCTTATTTCGACGGAGTCCCTGCTTAAACTAAGGGAGTCCCACACCCACTAAGCTTAAGATAGCTTAGTGATGTGGATACCTCGGATTCAGTACAAACTCTCATATGGATTGATGTACCTTTCTTGAGAATTCATGAACTAAATCGAATGAATTTCAAGTTTAATATAATGCATCCATGCACACTGACCAACGCCGGCAGCCCCGGCAGCACCTTGAAGTTCTTTTTCTTCTCCTCAGCTTTATGAAATGTCTCCCAAACTTGGTTTCTAGGGCGATAAGAGACAGGAAGAAGATCCTATCTTGAAAGAAACCTATTGAATAAGGAATATTAGTTAGGCTGACATAACTATATCATTTCAATACGAGTTACACCTAAGACAGGTAGCGAGAAGGGATATATAATGGATTGTCAACCAGTCTTTCTCTTCACTGCGAAGGTCAACTGATAGAAAATATCCCTGAATTTCGTTTGATCACTACAGAGGAACAGCATGCTTTGACAATTCCATACAGGAAACCTATGGCGGGGTACAAGGGTGTGCAGCTATTAATAGAAGAGCAGCTCTTTGGCCTATTCGCTGAGACTAGGGGACTTGGCTAAGTGATATATCACATATCAAAGTTTTGGACAGCCCTCAGACCTCATGCTATTGAAGTGATTCCCTTTCCCATTTCTCAACACCCCGATAGTCCACACATCGCAAGAATAACCGCATTTGACTTCTCCCCGGCATTCACATATCCAATGTAGCCAAGATTCCCATTCCCAACGCGTGCGAGTACCGCCGGGGATTCTCCCACCTTATGCGCACTTATTGGACGGAAGGTCCCAGACTCGACGATCGACCTTTCATCCGTGACATACCAGGCATCCGCAGGAGCGACGTTCTTCACGAAGAGAGCTTTCTGGCTATATTTTGCTGGAAGCAATGCGGCCAATTCATGCTTCACTACTCGTCGATTGAGTACGACTGTTGTTCGGTGGCACGAGCCCGCCTCCCATGGTAATTCTGCCTTCGAAAAGAATGGCTTGATGTCATCGGGCTCGACAAAGCTGGGAAAATGGCCCATTACGATAGATGTACCGCCTTGGCGGACATACTCCAGCACTCCCTCCCAAACAGCCAAATTCTTTTCATCCGTGAGTGCCTCGTCAGTTATTAGGACTGCTTGGGGTCGTAGCTCTTCCGAGAGGAGGAGACGAAGGGCCGATTGTAGTTGCTTCGCGCGCATCAAGGTGGCCTTCTGTCCGAGCTCGTCGAAGAAAGTAGCGTACATCTCATCGAAGAAAGGCTCGAAATTAAGGGAAATTAATAGAATCAGAGGCTTTGTCGCTCCGTTGGGAGCCATGTTTGCTATTGCAACTAGGAGAGACGTTGAGGTAGGGCTACAAGGTGTTACTGCTTAGGCGATATAACTTGAAAGAGCCTTAAAAGTTTGAACGTGTCGAGAAGAAGACAGATGAATGAAGAAAAGAGAAGAGAGAAGAAAAGCAATTTGAATGAGGGGAAATGTTACAGAGTAAAGGTCCTGCCTGCCTATGGATATAATGGTTTGCAGTTTCTTTTTTCATGCAACAGACAGACATGCGACTGAGTTTGTAGGGAGCCCCAAGCTTTCACAACGTCCACGACCCCTCTCTGACTTGATGCCTTAGGTAGGTAGGCACCTACCAATGAAAAGCACAGGCCTGAATAACTTCAATTTTGCCTGGTAGGATAAGGCAGGTGCATACGACAGGTACCAAGGGGAAGATGGCTCTAGAAATGCATCAGTCCAGACCAGGTTTTCGCTGGCCGACGGTAAGATATACACCAATTTGATCGTTCAATCTCATGCCCCAATTGATAATCAGAAACATTGCATTTATTTATAGAATTTCATCTAAAGTCAATGATTCATGGACTACCTGAGGTTATTGATTTGACTACCTACCTAGATAGGCCCCTAGGTAGGCTTGCCTCCAACTTCGTCTAGAACATACGGCTCACCGTCAATTTTCTTCCAGATCGGATCGTTCTTCAATCTCATATACCATTCATGGATTGCAGGGTGAGCAGCCGCCCATTTCTTTGTGAAGACCTACTCTATGTTAGTCTCCGCACTGTCTCAGGGGTTCGGCTGTAGTTGACTTACAAACTGGTATCCTCGAGTAATCGCAGAAACCACGAACAGATCAGCAATGGTCAGTTGGTCACCGACGAGATATTGCTTGCCCTCTAACGCCTTCTCCACGACGCTAACCATGCCCTCGTTGTTTTTCTCTGCGGCTGCAAGAATCTCGGGGGACGAGGGGCCCTTGCCTATGACAGGATTGATCCAAGCCATGATGGGAGGGAGCAACTCGCTGTTCGCGAATGACGCCCATCTTGGAATAGGGTCAGAGACAAATCCTCAAGAGGTCGGAGGGTAGGAATCGAAGCTTACTTGAGTATCGTGGCTTCTTCCTCCAAAGTTGAGCCTAGCAACTTCGTGTTTGGGTTCTGCTTCGCGACTAGGATTCAATGAGACATTGTCACGAGGACGGGGATGCCATCTGGTTCGACGCACGATATATCGCAACTGGAATGCACTCAAATAAAGTGAAGCCATTCGGCCGTTCTAGTGCTGGGACCTTTCCCGGGGGGAACTTCGAAAGGAAATCCTCGCCGACTCCCCCTTTACTAGCGTTGACCTTTATGGGCCACGCTTCGACATACTCCATGTCGAGCCTTGAGATGATATTAGGAACCATATCAACACGTGTGGAGTTGGAGTACGCACTTGTTAAGCTCGGCGATGTAGAGACACATCGTGGCCCGAGGGGCCTTGGGGTACCAATACAATTTTCCGAAGCTCATCGTCGCGAAAGATCATTAACAGAAGTATAGAAAAGGTCTTAATCTGCGCAAAGTAATTCCAAAGCTGCTGGTCCACGGATTTCAACAAAAATCGACAGATATATACAACTCTCGTAAGCCCCAAGCCGATTGCGGGAGATTGCGGGAATCTTGTTCGCAATGGTGCATGGTATCAATTGTGGCTCCCGCGCTCCTCCCGTTGCGACTAGTATCCACATTAAGGGAGCTCCGCCGGCTTGGCCCGAGATAGTTCTTGCAATTAGTCACCTTGATATGAATAGATGATAATCGAGCCCCTTTTATGCGCCTATTTGTATCAATAAGATCCAGTTCATAGATACAGTTGTTTTGGTGCTCAAGAAACAAGAAGTCTCATTCATGACATTGAAGATGGCTGCACCTCAGTTGGGATGGATTGGCCTAGGGTCGATGGGCATCGGCATGTCCAAAAACCTCCAGAAGCATTTATCAATTTCAGCTGCGCCGCCATTGATATTCACGAACCGTACCTTGTCCCGTGGCGACTCGCTGAAGGCATTAGGGGCTACCCCCGTGAAAAGTGTCGGCGACGTAGCAAAGATGTGCGACGTCATTTTTTCCTGTGTAATGTTTCCTTACATTTTCGAGTCGAAGGATAATGCTAATAATCTATTTAGGTTAGCAACGACGCTGTTCTTAAACAGGTTGCCGACGAGTTAATAGCATCAGGAAGCATACACGGAAAGGTGTATATCGATTGCTCAACTGTTCATCCAGATACGTCAATGGCCGTTTCCAAACAGCTTTCCGAAGCCGGTGCGGAGTTTGTTGCAGGTCAGTGAGAGAAATCCGGCCAGATAAGAAAGAAAGCTGACATTTGCAAGCCCCTGTATTTGGCGCAGCACCCATGGCAGAGGCAGGTAAACTCATATTCGTTACAGCAGGACCCTCGACGGCGACGTCAAAGATCGCACCCTATCTGAAAGGCGTGATGGGGCGTTCTGTCATCGACATGGGTTCTGATGTTTCCAAATCGAGTCTCCTCAAGATCGCAGGTAACATCTGCGTCGTCTCCTTCATGGAGGTCATCTCTGAGGCTCATGTTTTTGCCGAGAAGACGGGCCTCGGTTCTGCTATTCTCGAGACAATGCTGAGCGACATGTTTGGTCCGGTGCTGGAGAGTTACTCGAAGAGGCTGACGACAGGTATCTATGCGCCACCGCCGGGTGGTAAGGCTGGATTTGACGTAAAGCTCGCGATCAAAGATGCTAAGCACGCTCTGAACTGCGCCAATCAGGTCGGAACCAAGCTTGAAGTCAGCGAAGTCGCTTTGAGGCACATGGAAAAGGCAACAACTTTGGTAGAAAGCGATAGGCCATTGGACAGCAGTTCGATGTATGGCACCATTAGAACCGAGTCTGGCCTTGACTTCTTCACAGAGCTCTGCAAGGAGCGAGACAGCAAGGCTTCTTAACGGTAGTGCAAAATGATTTAGAACTAGATTCGCGAGAAATTAGAGAATTTTAGAGGTATCAATATAGATGGTATGAATGTTATGATCTGATCTAGAGCCCCTGGCTTTTTGGCATTATTAATGGATGTGACAGGATACAGAGTCTCCGTAGTCAGGCACAATTAACTAGATATTAGGTACCTAGGTAGGTATGGGTGTAACTACTAAACACAGGACGTAGCAATAGGTCCTAACAGAAAATCCTGGCTATGTTAATGTCGATGGAGAAGAAGAAGAAGAAGACAGAGAAGACGACGGAGAAGACGACGGAGAAGACGACGGAGAAGACGACGGAGAAGACGACGGAGAAGAAGACGGAGATAACTTTAGCAGGTTAGTTAGGTAGGTACCTACCTACCTACCTACTTACCTGCTTTGCAAAAATGTCTGGTTCGGAACTGTCATGGAAATCCTGAATGAGGTATCGGGCGTCTGTATCAATGATGACCTCCCCAGTGTTCTAAATCAACAACAACTTGGAGTGGGTCACGACATTTTGGCAAAGGTTTGTTGCCCATAACTTTACTTCTCTATCGATCGTGGTTGATTCCATGTCTGTTCGTAGCATCGACCTTGAGTTTCGGCATGATGTTGTTTGCTGCAGATCATCAAACTTCATCGTACTAGTTTCAACTCCCGACGGTAGGAAAATGAACCATTATTGACATGAGTAATAAATAATCAATAACTTGCGCTATAAACACATGAATAAATAAGGCAATAATCTAATACCACCAATGCCTTCACTTCCAAGCCGATTCTATACAGCCTATGTAGCCCCTGAGTCCCAGTGCCTAGCAATGTGAATTCTAGTGGCTTTAGGCGCTAAGTCCCCTAGAAATACAGGGGGTGTTTTGTAAAAAGTGGGACTAATATTTTGTTCCCCACATTTCTTAGACTTTGCTATCCAAGCCTTTATTATGAAGGACACTCTCATGCGTAATCCCATCAACACTACCCTCGGCTTCAGCGGCATCAATGACATCTAGATGTTTTGCGGCGGTCTTGATCTCAAAGTACCGCATTACTGATACCCATATGCCCATCATTGCCCCGACACCTATCAAAGCGTACATACCTCTCTGTTCGCCAGTCAGTAACAGGACTTGATAAAGGGGTAAAGCAACCACTCACCGTGAAGTTCGGCGCATCATCAGCCCTGTAAAACACTAGTGGCCACCAGGCCTGAAAGACGTTGCCACTAAAGTTCATACACGAGAGTACGACGGCTCTGCGAAGGTTTAGCTTGCGTTCGCTCCAAGAGACATGAGATCTTACCGCAAAGTCGCCGGCTGGTGTCTCATCGCGTCATTACACCAGCTGAAGAAGGTGGCTTGAATACAATAGATAGAGCCAGACCAGTAGTATGCTGCATATACGCCGGCTGTAGGGGTGGACGGGACAAGTATAATGATACCCACGGATATAGCAGTCAGAGACACGTAGTATCCAGACAACCATCTTCCACCAAAGATATCGGTACCAAAGGCCCACATAAGCGTGCTTACGATTCCAACAGCTTGCAAACCGGTAGGATAGTTGTTAAGTTGGTAGACAGTATCTAACATCTAATTAGCATCATATTCCCAACTCTGTTAGAACTTCCTCTCCTCAAGGCATGATGAAGACCATATAACTCGAGATGAGTGGGAGCTTTCACGTACTGAACACATGTTAGTATTAGGTATTCTCAAAATCATACGTTTCATGAAAAATGAAATTTTTGGAGAGAGCCTTGTACTGACCAATGCATTTCCGGGTGGCCTTGGAGGTAAAGGTTCATGAGTGATTGATTGCCCAAAGACTCGGAGCAGTTGCCCAAGATCCATAAAAAGCAAAAGCCGTAAAAGTACCATGACTTAAAGAGTCTAGAAACAAAGTCACGGCTTAATATACGGGACGATTCAGTAATCGGGACGCGGGATCTCGCTAGCTGTCTTTCCTCTTCGGTGAAGTAAGGGGCTGTTGTCGTAGACGGGACATCGGGGAAAAAGAAGTAACCATAAGCTGCGACTGGAAGGGTGATTATGCCATCAATCTGTAACATGGTTAGTAACCGAAGGCCCAACATAGAATGCGTAGTTAAGTCGGTTGAGAAGCACTAACAATATACAGCCATCTCCATCCTGGTAGTCCAGCAAGGCCATTCATCGACCTATAGATTCCTGTTTGAAGGAACCCACCAAACATGCCTCCAGCTAAGCCACTGGCGGTGAAGAAAGCGGTTCTCTTGCCCAGTTCGCTCTTTGTGTACCACGATCCCAGAATATACTGCGTTCCGGCAAAGATGCAGCTTTCGGCATATCCCTGGAAGGAGCGTATGGCCATCAAGTGTTGAGGCTTGCTGGCGGCAGCGTTGCACATCGTAAGCAAAGCCCAGACAACAATCATGAACGGAAAGAATCTCCCGGGTTTGAAATAGGTGAGCAGCATGTTGTTTGGGATGATACCGCTGTAGGACAATGTGTTAGCTGAATACCCAAGGTATGGCCATAATCTTCTTGGAACTATGACAGAAAGATAGAATCCTACACGAGATATCCAACTGAGTACAGAGTGTTGACCACGGTTAGTTCGGCTCCCTTGAAGTGTAGATCCTCTTTCATTCCGGAAACGTAGGCCTGGCCAACGCTCGCTCGGTCTAGGTAGTTCCTTTTTGACAAGTTAGCGATGGGTTTGGAAATATGACCAGGCTTTACTTCACGAAAGCCACGCTGGAACATACATAAAATAGGCCAGACAACAAAAAGTCAGGATGAAGAAGTCCATTTTGAAGACGAGCTTCTTCTCCAATTTTGATGTCTGCTCCCCCCGGAGGTAATGCGATATCTTAGAAAGGGCGGCCATTTTGTCTATGCTCAAGGTCGAGCGTAGAACAAACACTAGACGTCGAGGCCACCGTTATATTGAAGAATGAGAGGTATGTAGTATCGATCCGGTCTACTTGTTCCTGGATAGTCGAGAAACCTGACCTACGAAGCAGTTGGAAACTTTTGCGCAACGCAAGTGCCTTCTTCTATAAACATCAACAACTACTACATGGAGAGCATTGGCCAAAGCGCGGATTTAGTGGTGCTCCAAGCCGAATCGCTAGGGCGTCCGAAGCTAAGACATCCAAGCTATCGTTATCGTATAAGCTACCTACCTGGTATCTTATGGGGTCTTGATTAAGGGGTTTGGGGTAGCAATGTTATCACTAACTAGCGTAGAGTGGAATTCATAAGGGTACAGCTTCGCCGTGATGAACCAATGACAATTCACGTAATTGGATATCTTGTCATTGTCTGATAAGCTAGTAAATGGTATTCATGCTACCATCCCAGGCCGCGCGGAGGCTAAGCTATCAAGAGTGGAGATCTTGATTATGAGTTCGGGAGAGGAGCTCCTCCCGTCACCATTACCAACTTCTCAGCCATGCGAATATTGGCCCGGGCGATAGGCACCTATCTGCTGGATGATGATATTTCCGTTGCCACCCTTGCTGATCGACGGTCACAGTCAATGTGGTCTTTTGTAGCCGAGGAATATCAAATACGATGTCTCGGCCTCTTAACCTTCTCTAGAATTTAGGCCGAAATGGCAATAGCTTCTAAATTAAGTGGACCGGCGATAAAGGAGAATTCTAATATACCATTCTAGAAAGTCCATATTTCAGCCCTAAGAGTTCATCAGCTGGTATCAAACCCAGCATTTATAACCCGATGGTGTGGTTCTGTTCTAAATATATAGCACCACTTGTCTAAACTTCATATACACTAACGGCTGGTGGGACCATGTGTTCTGTGATTGCTTGAGCATTTGATAATTTCAAATAATATCTGCCTTTTCGGATTGGAGTTGTTTGTTGGACTTGATACCTAACCTACCTACCTATGTAAATCCGAGCCAACTAGTGGACAACTACTATATTGATAACTCTAACACCTACAAACAAAAGGCTAGTTTCACGGGTTCAATTGAAAACAATCATGAGAAGAAAATGTTGATTGTGTAATAATATCGTGATAGCTATCATCAAATTGCTAACCTAAGGAACCATTTGTATTGCAGATTTCTAGCTGCGCAGGGTAGGAGAGGATATACATAGGGCCGCAGACACCGGAGCCAGGGGCGTTTTTCCAAGTTGATCAAATCATCAGCCGCTCAAGCTTTCAGAACCGGGACATAGACATCTCTTGGAACGTTATCAAACTTTCCTAAACTCTTGTGGCCGTCGGGATCTGGATATTCGCCGGCGAAGAAGTCTGCGTGTTTTTGAGGATCAGCCGGTCGATCAATATCATATTCAAATCGCTTCCAGCCATGCTTCCGGGCATCCAAATAATCTGCCATGCAGAAAACTGTGTCGTCTATGGGCTTGTCGGCTCCCATAGATTCCAGTAGGGGAGATCCCTCGATTGGCACCAATTTCCGGTCATCGGCTGGGCGAGAGAAGTAGATGACACCAATGCGTCTGAGGTGGCGCTGATCTGGGGGCGGCTGCACAACTCTGTGGATGGTAGCCTTGAAAAGGCCTCCAGTTAGACGTTCCGTGGCTTCGCCGAAATTGACAACTAGACCCTTGGGCTGATGTTCTACCCATCGGTATTTTCCGTCTTTATGGTCGAGGACCTGCAGCGCCGAGATGGGCTGCGAGAAGAGAAAGGTCCAGGAGCCCCAGTCGGTGTGGCCGGAGAGGAAGATGTCACGATACTTCTCGCTCTCCTCCTTGGGACGAGGCTCGCACATCATGTATCGAATGTATTCTGTCTTGGAACCACCCGAGGCGTGCGTAGCCTGTACTACTTCCTCGGGAACTTGTAATATCATCGCCATTAAGGTGAGCAACTTCTTTAGAATATTGTTCCGAATAAAATGCATGACCTCGTAGGTTTCTTCCATGTGGGGTCGCAAGATCTCAGGATGCGGGCGGTTCTTGGGGTCGTGGACCAGAATATTGTAATGATCGAGTTGCTTGGGGAAGCCGCCCTTGTGGCCAAGCGGGCCAGATGGCTTGAACCCAACGTAAAGCCCTCGAGCGTCTTCCTCGGGAGTGACTGTCATTCATTCAAGTAAGTGATGTGAACAACGCAAGCTTAATGGGTGAGAATCTTACCCTCATAGGGAGTCTTCTCCTCCTGCGGCAGAGTCATAACCCCGTTCGCGATCTGCATCTGCTTCTGGTAGATCTCATCAGAGATACCATGGTTGGTGAGCGTTAGGAAACCATATCCAGTTGCGGCCTCGTAAAGCTCTCTAGCAAGCTCCTGACGTCCGGCCGGGTCATCGAACTTGGAAAGGTCGAGGTTGACAAGCTTGACATAGTCCACTATAATTATACGTCTTAGCTTTGATGCCTCGAAGTAATCATGTGCTGAAGGTGTGCAAGTTACTTACAAGGCTCCTTAGTAGGGGCTGCTGGCGTGTAAGGAGGCAAAGACATGATGGATAAACGTTGGAAGACTACCTATACTAGAGTCTGTTATGAGATTTGCATCTGTTGCTTGAAGTATATTACTATCTTATCTGGATAATGGAAGATGCCCCGAACGGATACATATACTCGGCAACGAGACTTCTCGTTTCCTAGAGAAACAGTTCATCATGTGGCACCAATGCAGATCGGATTGAATACGTCTGCGATTTCGCTGCTGCACCACATCATGTACCTCAAAGCCCAAGATGGAGGTGCATGTCTTGTAATGTGCTCTAACACCGGTTCGTGGCATCTCAAGGGTGGGAGAGGAGCTCCTCCTGGTGGGGGCAGCCGAGAGGACGTAGTCGGCCGCTAACCCTGGGAAAGTAGGGTAGTGGGCATCGAAAACAGACGCGTCGCGCTTGTAAACTACCTAGTCATGTATTAATAATTTCATACTTAGGGGCGAAGTACCGCTTCTACCTAGGCATGAGATGTTGATGGGCAAGTCATGGCCTATCTCAGCTCGCCACCGCATACATATTATTAGCTGCTGCGTGTAAGTTAGGCGGTATTATTACGTAGCTGTCACACATTGCCCGCCCCTTGCCGTAACTTGTTTTTCTTTCCTTTTCTCTTGATCATGAAATTACTCAATGATCTACAATCACCAAATAGACGGAGTTCGTACGTACCTCCTACGTAACATGCCCTACGCCCATGTTCCACACTACGAAAGAAGACGAGGAAGAAGATGAAAGAGAAACGGACATTGTAGTCTGTAAAATGCAAATAACCTGAAGCGCTGACCACTCAATCTATAATGAAGCATTACATCTTGTCATCGGTTACAAGCAGACGGAGCGCTGGGCACGGCATATCGGTCACAAGAATCGTTGATAAAATGCTATGTATGTACTAGGACCAGGGGTGCTGTTAACTGTTATCAGCCTAGTCTCCCTAGTCCCATTAGTCCCATCTAAGGATATCTTCGTATCTTTGTCTTCTCCACAGATTTACCCCACGATAGTTTCCATCCCTGACTGTTGCAATGACGCTACTTTGGCTGTTTGTGATTTTCAGGCTGTCTTGTTTCTATCTTTTGCCATCGCTGCTTCTCTTGTTAACATTGTTACCACTGTCGCCTTCTTGAATTTGACTTCATAGTGACAGCACGGTGGTTTGGTGATACCCCAGAGCTGTTGACATACTCGATCCCCGCGACGGCCAGGGGTCTCTGCGGATACAGGCGTAAAAATGGATACCTCTACCAGTGACAATAAACCCTTTGGTTGTCCTGCCTGTCCTAGTCGCTTCACAAGACAAGTACGCTTTCCCATGTCTGGGTAAAATGATAAGAGAACCTTAGACGACGAAGAGGCCGGATGAAAAACTAGACGTCAAAAATAACTGACTTCTTTCTAAAGGAAAATCTCAATCGTCACACTGTATCGGTTCATAGGAAGTCTAACCGAAGGCCATACCCGTGCCCTCAGTGCGACGTTAGCTTCTCAAGAAGGTTCAACATCATTAACGAAAAAGGACTTGAACTTGCGCTAAATTGCTGCGCAGTGATCTGAGAAAAAGGCATATTAGAAAATGTCATCCCGAACAGGCTGCGGTAGAGCAGTTACCTTTAATTGAAGCCAATCCTTCGGAACAGTTGCCACCAGGACAGGGGAATGCACAACCCCTATCCTCAGCAGGGGGCACGATCGAGCAACATTCTCCTCGCGCCTCAAGAGGCGATACTGTAAGGGATCGCAAACCCCCATATTATCCTGGTTCTAATATGTCGCGTATAGGTTGCGACACCAGCCACGGATGTATTCTCGCCACAAAACATATCCTGGATGTTCAAACTCCCTCAATTCATCACCGCATTTTTTGAGAAATTTCATCCATCCTTTCCAGCAATACATCGACCAACATTCGATGCTGCTGTAGCTAAGGAGCCTCTGCTACAAGCCGTTGCTTGTATTGGGGCCCTGTACACCTCGCCTGGCTCTAATAGTAGCATCAGCTTAGCTCTTTTCGAGGCTGGTCTGAAATCCCTAGATAAATATGTAACGTTGGCCGTTCTTGTCATGAAAATGTATTGCAGACCTAACATGCCTTCCCAGGTTCGAGAAGACCGTTCAAGGTTTCGAGAAATTTGGGTCACTCAAGCGTACACTCTCTTTTGTTATTTCGCGATGTATTGTTGCCGAGATGATATATTCCCTACGGCGGTTAGAATTCAGCGGAGAATCGTCGATGCTGCTAGACAGTATCAATTACTACAAGATAAAGTCCTATTGGGAGGTTGCGGCAGTGGGATGTCACCAGATCAAGGCGGTACTCCTCCTGATGGCTTCCTGGCAAATTCGTCTTCTCCGGAGCATGCCTGGCAACGTTTTATCGAAAATGAAACAAGAAAACGGTATGAGGAATAACTTATACGCAACGAACTCTGCTGACCTGTGTATATGTAGTACCATTTACTGCCTGTACTACCTTGATGCCCAAATTTCGATTTGTTGTAATGTGAGACCGTTACTAACGGCACTTGAGGTCAAGTACGAATGTGAGCACTAGCCTCCTTTTTTATTTTTTTATCTTCATTTTTTGGTCTTGGTGTGAACTATAAAGAGGCCTACCCCTATCCTACGGAATAAAACATCTATTTCGCTGAATGAATGCTGACGCCCACTGCTGTAGTGCCGTGCAGAGACGATGTTTGGTCTGCTCCCTCAGCGACCGCTTGGAGCATGCTAGTAAGCTACCAGCCACAGGCGATTCAATTCAATGAAGAAGACGACGTTGACGCAAACGGCGAACCCCGGCCTGCACATGGTGACCTCTACGAGACTCTGATGTACTTAATGAATCCCGACCCAGCCGGCCGTCCGCTCGGACTACTCTGGTATTCATCTTTTGCGTCGCTAATGCTAGTCATCCAAATTCAAATGATGACTCGGGAGTTAACCCTGGCTAGCACGTTCCTTTATAATAACGTGAAGTGCAACGACACACGGCACGGCCTATCCATCATTACAGAGGCGAATCGAGCCCCTATTATGCAGGCGCTCAATAACCTAGCTGAGCTGATGCCTAAGCCTAATTCAACAACCTGGCCGATTGTTGTCGGCAATGATCCTACAAATGCCTACATCGGCACGGCCCTCTGGCATCCTGTTTGGATGGCTTGGCATTATACCGTCATCTCCCTAACACACCAAGATGCTCTTCTCACGAGCGGGATAGTCGAGTATAGTCTGCCCACGGCCATCTCAACTGCCTGGGAGCTCGGCAAGCCCCGAGCTAAGGCCCACCGTGATATATACGAGGACCGAGACGTAATGCGCGTCGTCGATAATCTTGAATATGTCATCAAGATGCTGGCAGCGCCTCCCATGGGCTCCGTTGTACGAGACGGTTTAGGGGTAACCAACGGCACATTCTGCATCGAGGATCCGTTTATAACTATGCTCGGCTTCAAGGCCTGCATGATGGGTTGGCGGGTTGTGCGTCTCATGGTGTTGGGAATCGAGAAACCGTTCATTTATGGCTCCGACTTCCTACACATAGGGCCACAGAACATCTACTCGGTATCAGCGCAGGTTGTTCTAGCGAAGGTGATGGAGGCATTGAGCATAGGAGGCAGCGACACTCTGCCAGGAAACGAGAAGTGTCTCTTTGATAATGGATACCGTAATGAACTCGGGGGAGTTAGTCCAACCGAGGCAAAATATCTAGAATGGATGGAACGCACTTTTGTTACAAGAGACGCCTGGCCTTTGGGTGAATGGGTGGTTGCCGTATTCAACGAAACCCACGAAGGGGGGCAGGATAAAATGAACTCGCTCTATCCGTAGCTCACAACATGAGCTTATTTATACGATATTATGTCCTATGATTACTTTTCAAGGTCTTTAGATGATTTCATCACAAGCATGCCTGCTTATTGAAATGTCTGTGTCCGAGTTTACCTGCCTAGATAGCTTCACATCATTTATCAAATCACGAACGTCACGTAGCACTCATTTATAGGTAGCTTAGCAGTGCTGGATAGTCTTAGTCATATAACCCAAATGCCATTCATTAAAAGACATATAATCAGCTATTAGCTAGATGAGCGATTTCGTAGGCTCTAGACGCTTTAGTTGAGCAGTTATGATCTTATAGACCATCATAATCGGGGTACGTGCCACCGGCCTCGTCCCGGATCACTTGCTTCCCCAGTATGCGATCGAATATCCCTTGTGGGTCGTTTCTTATTCGCATGTAATAACCATGCACAACGGGATGCTTCTCCGCCCAGCTCTTAGTGAAGACCTGTGGGAACATGTTAAAAAAGGCCTCTAGTCTTTCAAATGAGCCTGTACTTACGTATTGATAACCTCTGGCCAGACCTGAGACAACGAATAAGTCTGCCAAAGTCAAGCAATCACCGACAAGGTACTGTTTCCCCTTGATCTCTTTCTCCACTGCACGGATGGTAAGCTCACAGCCTTCTTCCAGCTTTGCTAAGATTTCTGGGCTGGATGGTGCACGGCCAATTATAGGATTAATCCATGCCATGATTGGAGGGAGTAGCTCATAGTTAGTGAAGGAGGCCCAGCGAAGGACTGTAGTCTCTTCTTGGAGATTTGCCCCAATAAGTTTAGTGTTGGGATCCTGTTTGGCCACTGTCTTTGTTGTTAGAAAAATTGAAGGTGGCAAGAACCAGGGTGTTTAGGGGCTCCTACAGAACCAAGCCACAGCTATGCTCTCATATACGCAGAATCCATCTGATGTCTCTAGAGCAGGTACTTTCCCTGTGTGGAACTTGGAGAGGTACTCGTCACCGACGCCGCCCTTCTCGGTGTAGATCTTGATGGGGAAAGCGTGGCATATTTCGACATCGAGCTTGTTATACTCAGCAACGAATAAAACCATCGTCGAGCGAGGCGCCTTGGGGTACGTGTAGAGCTTTCCGAAAGACATGTTGATAATATTTATCGACTTGTGTTGAATCCCTGTTTCTTCCTATAATATGCCTGCGTTAAATGATACAAAAAGGGGAGTGGCAAGATGGAAATACCCGTTAAAAGGAGGTTATGAATAGGTATACAAGGTACATATTGACTAGAGTATACACAAGGAACTACATGATAAGTGTATGAGGAGCTCAATTCCGGTTCCCCAGAGCCGACGTCCGGCTGCAAGTTCTCACGCGCCTACATGAAGGAATGGGGAGCTCCTTCGTAATTGTGATATCGCAAATAATTCCAACATAATTATTCCCGTAACTACCACTTGAAGTTGCGACATAGCGGCACTGGGCATAGTCAGCTGGCGTTCTTACGCAACAATGATAGGCGAGTCTCGAAAGGGGTGGGAGGAGCTCCTCCAAGCCTAGGATCCATAACCGGTTAGATGTAGCCTATCTCCACTCCACTTGATACACTGGACTTGGGCTAGTGAGCATTCTCGGATCTTAGCGAGACCCAGAGCTAGGTAGTCTTAGCCTTTAGACTACAGGAAGAATTGAATGAGTATTGACGACTCGATGAAATAAAACAACACAGCTGCGAGCAAGAGTTTGATACTATACAACGTCCCGAAAGGAGATTCTATCGGCGAAACAAAAATGTCGTGAGTTTATTCTATCTCTGTGCAGCAGTAGAAATTAACTTGCTATGTTGACAGTTATGTACTAGTAACCGGGGCTACGGGGCTTGTTGGTTCTCATGTGGTCGATAACTTATTACGCAGGGGAATCAAAGTCCGGGCTGTTGCTCGATCAAAACAGAAAGCAGATCTCTTCTTAGCTGCAAGGCCCGAATTTGTCTCACAGCTAGACTTCTTCTTCATAGACGACCTTAACACCCCCGGTGTTTTCCGTGATGCGGTCAAAGGGATTGATGGGGTTATTCATATTGCAAGTGTGAGTTTCAGGGGTTCCCAAATTTTATCTTTGTTGAAGCTAACCATAGATCTCCATCCGTCAGCCTCTGAATTACGATGTCGAAAGCTACGAGAATGATCTCATATTGCCGGCAATACAAGGTGTTCGCTCTGTGCTTGACGCAGCTCTGCAATCTGGCGTGAAGAGAGTAGTCTTGACGTCATCTTTCGGCGCCGTACTTGACATGGCTAGACCAGAGAGTCTTCCCTGGGTCTATTCTTCCAAAGACTGGAACCCAATCACGTTCAAAGAAGCTACTGCTCCTACCGCAACCCCTCAAGATGCATATCGGGCATCCAAGACGATAGCCGAGCAAGAAGCTTGGAAATTTGTTGAGGAAAAGAAACCACAATTCGACCTCGTGACTTTATGTCCGTCAATGGTCTTCGGACCGTTGGCCAATTCTCCATCGTCAATTCAAGATCTTAACGAGTCTAACCGGCAACTATGGAAAGTTGCCTCAAGCGGCCCTAATGCGCCCCTGCCACCTTGCCGTTTCAATTTCTGGATAGACGTGAGGGACTTGGCTGAGATACATGTCCAGTCGCTCATAAACGAGTCTTGTGGGGGTAAGCGATACGTCCCAGTCGCACCAGAGCCTTTTACGTATCAGATGGCTTCAGAAGTCATCAGTGAAGTCTTCCCATCGCTGCACGGCCAAATCTCTTCAGGAGTACAAGAAGTGAAGACTCATATTAGTGCCGATAGGGGCCCCGTGGAAAAAGATTTCCCTACTGTCAAATTTAGGTCTTTCCGGGAGACGGTAGTTGATTTTGTGAATCAGGTTAGCATTTTGTCATAGACGTAATCACATAAGATTTAGTTCAATCAATCATTTTATTGAACCATTGTTCTCAGAGCAAGCTGCCATTGAGGTTTATTGGTAAATTGAAAAATACCTGTCTCATTGTCTGCGTTTAGAAGAATGCCTGCTACAAAATAAATACTAATATAACGGCGGCGATATTGCGAACAACCCACTTAATAACAATCTGAAGGTGGGAGACTTACAAACAGTTACGCTCTCACCATGAAGCGAAAAAGCGTTATTAGAACGCGGATCTATTGAAAGCATTTCACATTTTTATCTTTTTACATTCTGGCAATGCCCATCGTGTTATCCATTCCGACTCTACCACTTGCGCCGCCGTGCATCGGTTCTCTGGATTGAAAACAAGCATAGGTTGAAGCATTGCATATATGGCTTCTTTCTCCTCCGGCGATATTTCTGCTAATCCTTCATTCTTCCGCGCTTTCTGTATGGCTCTCTCGAAACGACCCTCCCATGAGGGAACAAATCGGTCAGCTGACGGTTCACCTGTCTCTGTAAAATATTCTGAGCGTCCTTCCCACTTGCTCCACCAGTGGCTCGGAATCTCACTGTAACCTATTATATCAACTTGCTCCTTCATTATAACATCCTCACCGGGAAAGAAGCTCTCGAATAGGGGCCTTTGGCCAAGCAGGGTCCATATAGAACAAGCAAGGGTCCAAATATCGGATGAGAATGAAGCTTTACTCCCCGAACCAAACAAGAATTCTGGAGGACGAACCGAGAGGGGAGTGTGTGAGTCATGTCTAATCACAATTGAAGGTTCAAATGCTTCGCCTAGATCTGTGACCCATATTTTCGCATCTTAAAGCAGTGTCGGGAACCACTACACCTAATCCACCTTGGTGTACACCAAGTATAATCAATTTAATTCTATTCCATTATACCAAGGCCTGTGCGTTAAATATACCTATTATACCTCGAGGTTATTATAAGTATAATAGGTATATTAGGTATAATAATTATAAAGTTTTTATAAATTATAAATTTAATATTAATATTTATTAATAATTTTAATAATAATATTAATAATAAAATTATAAAAATTAAAATTTTTATATAATATTTAAATTAATTTATTT